>JABFTP020000133.1:0-119943 GCA_013387265.2 Cryptolaemus montrouzieri
GATCGGGTCCTCGAAGAGAAATCGTCATTACAAGACTTAATTTTCGAATTTGAGACTGTTTTTGAGACCTAGATTTTCGAGAAAAAATCGGAAACACGGGGGCGGAGCCATTCACCGCTCCTACCGTCCCTTAGATCGCTATTCTAGCTCGGTCGACTGTCAACCTAATTTACGGGCCAGAGTCGATGTCCGTCGCCGGCACAGCTGCTTATTTCTTCGGACTTTGTTTCATCGGAAGTCGGCCTTACCAACGTGTAAAATTTAATGCTCTCTCTCTTTCGAATGAAAATAGTGAGATGGAAACATTTAGTTACTTCAGCGTTACCAACATAATTTTGGTATTAACAACATCTAGAAGATAATGTTATCTCTCTTCTGAATGAAATATCCTGAGTCACAGACATCATTTCATTCAGTCTCATAGTCGATATGTCAGATTTGAGAATTCCGAATTTTATGTCAATAAAAAGTATGACCAAACTTAAAAGGAACTTTTGAAGATAAGTTTACGTAATTTGAGGTTTATTTTGTCCATTTTATATGTATTTTGTTTAAAGAAAGAAATGACAAACTTTCGAATTTTATAAATTTAAGATTCTGAGGTTATTCTAACCTAAATAATGTGATTTAAACCGAATGTTGAAGATATGAAAATTGCTGGGTAATGAAGCGAAATGGCGTAATGTGAATTTGTCCAAGTTATAGATTGAGAAATTGAACCAGGCTTTAAATAATGTTTGAAAGGTAAGTGAACGTGTTCTGTCGTCAGTTTGTTATTTTGTAATATATATTGTTTCAGCATACTGAAGAAAAAACCGATATATTCAGTATTTACATATAACCTAACCTTCAATTGAAGAAAATCACATATTTTCTGAAAATCCAAAATCTCCAAGAATGCGGTTTTATTTCATGATTTTGTTGAAGATACACACTTATATGATGTTGTTGTAGTCCGATTTGCTCCTTTTATTTTCATTTCACATAAATTCACAAAATCACGAATTGAATATAAGTAAGATATAATATCAAATTATGTATAAACAGAGTCTAGATACTTTCAATGCTTCATGTATATTTATATATGGTGTTTTACCAGGATATATAATAACAAGACCTATCATGAGAAAATGCATGGAACATAAGGAAAAAGAGATCTGACTGCAATATTCAGAAGGGCTTGAGCAAATTCTAAGGACATATATTTTATGTAAAACAACTTAAGGAACACACTTCAGGTGAGTATCGAAAAATATATGTCAAATTCTTGATTTGTTTTCTAACAGGATGTTAGAAAGTTTGAATTTTTCCCAAATTACTCTGTCATTACTATAAACTGTAGCATGGATTGGCGATGTACAAGAGAAGTCAGTTAGATATGAGTGCCAGACAAATCTTTGAAACAAAATCTATAAATTTGTTTCAATTCAAATTGAAATGTCAATAACTTGAAATTGGGCTTGAAAGTGCTCATAATGATTTTATATTGTTTTGTAGTAATAGGTAATCAATTTATATGTACAGCAAGTTAGCTTGGTGGCAGTGAAGTAATATTGAGGTTTCAACATTTAATTTTTCATAAACGTAGGAAATTTTCTTTATCCATGACTGATTTAAGTTTTTCTTCAATTCTTACTAGCTTAAATAATGGAATGGAAAAGGACAATTGAAAATAATATGTCAAACTTTTGATTTGTTTTCTCACAGTATGTGAAAAAGTTTGATTTTTTCCCATATTATTCTGTCACTAATATAAACTACCTGTTTTGTCTTGAAAAAATTCTAGTCATTCAAGTATTTAGGAGTACTAATACGAGAAGATAGAAGATGGTGATATGTATATGAGATTTTATATATATATATATATATATATATATATATATATATATATATATATATATATATATATATATATATATATATATATATATTCTAATATGGCGATATCAATTTGATTTGATGCAATTTGTTCGTTTCATTTTAATTTCACATTATATTACAAAGGTTTAGTAAAACATGAATTGAAGAAAAGGTATGGTTCTCTCTATAATGTAATTCCCTATATCTTCCACAGTTAATGTTGTGCCTTTTTTCTGTATAAGAACTATGCTAATGTTGAGAGATAATTATTGTATCTATCAATTACAGATTCAGGAATTATCTCTTCGACATTGATATAAAAAAGAAAAACATGCTAAGTTTTTCTCAGAATAATTCTTCTGCTTTCAAAATAAAATTTTAACTTTTTTCAGATTTTTTGCAGCTCTTTAATAGTTCAATAACAGAGAAACCTATGGCACGAGACCAGAAAATGAAATTTGGGATTTCCAGAACAAAGAGCAAATATTCGGCAATTTCGGAGGTACTTTTTTTCTGCAAATACCTGTACATCATATATCAGTTTTAATATCAACTCCCAATGAATATTTTCTCAATTTGAATTTGTGTCAAGTATTTTGATGTAGTATGTGAATTCTGTCACAAAAAATTTTTCTGTATTTTTCAATATCAATTTGAAATAAATTTTTAACTTTTCATCAGTTTTTCTTGCTTCTGTAAAGAATGTAGTTGATTGTTTCTTTGAAAAATTTCTTGAATTTATTATCTATATTCACCTTTGACATCATGTACACCTAATAATTAAGGAAATTCTAAGAAAGTCTATGTATTCAGAAATCTCAAAATAAGATATCTTTTATCACATAGTTCTTGAATTCTTGATATAATCAATTAATCTTATATACTAAAGCAGTAAGCCTTATTTCGAGGAAAGTGGAGGGGACGGTTGGAGTTTGAACCGGGCGGGAAGAAAGGGTCGGCGCGGACGAGCGGGGTCCGTAGGCCCCCGCGAATAATTTTTTTCCGGTAGAGAAACGTCCGAGGAACATCCGAGCGAAATTCGGAGTACCTTGCTCGAACGACGGAGGCGCGACGATTTTTCGAAAAATTTCGCCGAAACGTCGCCCCGGGCGAACGGAACGTCGAAACGGCGATATTTCTTCGGAATCGATAACTCGGATCTTTCGGAGGGCGATCGGAGAGGTCGATCGGGCGAAAATTTCGTCAAAAAGTTCCGAAAAAGCGAAAATAAAATACGACTCCGAAATCTCCGGGATGGAGGGGATAATTTCTATGGACTTTTGCAACTATACGAAATATTTATATCGCCTTCGATCGCTACGAAACCCGGACGACGAAAAAGCCTCGAGTTTCGCATTTCGCGCCGCCATAGTTAGATTCTCATAAAACCACGGGAAAACGGAAAAACCTTCCATCGAACGGAGGGCTATCGGCCGACTTTCGCAAATTTTCGCTCTACTTTCCATATTCCGAAAATCTCCGACGGCCAGAAATTCCCGAAATAAACAAACCTCGAGCTGTTTAAATACGGGTTTTTGTTTTAACCATCCTACTTAAACGGGGTCACCGGGAGAAAGGATTCGACCTTCGAACGATTCTTACATATCTCGAGATCGGGTCCCCGGCGAGAAAACGTCATTTCAGGACTTAATTTTCGAATTTGGGAGGGTTTTCGAGACCTACATTTTCGAAGAATAGAACGGAAACACGGGGGCGGAGCCAATCACCCTCCCTTACTCTCCTTAAACCGCCGATTCTCAATCTGACAAGGCAAAGAAGAAGAAGTTTTAAAGAGGACCGTACCCGGAAACATAGGTGAAAAGAGTAGACGGGATATAAACGAAGACTTATATCCCGTCTATTCTCTCACTAAACGATCGAATATCCGTCCTGTACGACGGACATCGTCGTGTACGGCGGACTTTGCCGTTAAGTTGATAATGTCTAGATGTTCAGTATTATCAAGGGCAACAAAAAGAAGAGAAGAAGAAGAAAAATTGTAAATAATGTGAGATTGTTTACGTTCAATTAACAAAACCTCAAATAATCATTCCAAGGTAGGTGAACGAAATTTAATGAATATTTAATGCATCGTAATGTATTTTTTTCAGCATAATGAAGAATCCACATATTTCATATTTACATTCTGTGTCCTAACCTATGTATTCCAATGAAAGAAAACAATAATAAATAAGGTATTTTAAACTGAATTTTGTGTTCATCTGTATTGACTTTTGTTTCAGTTTATAAACGTGGTAGTATTTATTTGACTACAATTATAAAATTACAAAAATGTAAATGGAATTCAATGTATTTGAAGTAAAGTTATTCAAATTAAAATGTATGAAAGTGACTCTTTGAAAGTGAGTTTTTACTTTGAGTGCATATAAGTAGTTTCATTTTAATGAAATATTTATTTTTAGATTACAATCCACTTGATAACAGGAAAGATTTAGTTGGATCCACTGTAAACAGGTTGGAAAATTAAATGAAAATTAAGCAAAAAAAATATTAAGCAATAACAAGAAAGTTTCAAGTAAATATAAATGTAATACATCCCTGTTCTCTGATAATAATCTTCGTAGATATTTTTGTGTAAGTAAACCAGTCTGATTAATAATAGTTACAATAGAGTCAGATTTCAAACTCTAAAGGAAAGAGATCAAGTAAATTACCTGCAATGCTTAACTTCAAAATTTATTTGTTGAACAATTCTTCATATAGTTGCCATGAAAACTTGAGCTTTTCAGGATATTCTAATATTTACAAAACACATAAGGTACATGTTTTGAGCTACTTCTGTGCATAACACATTCTTTTGTATTTTAAGAAGTTAAGTCACTGAATAACAGGTAGTCTATACATTTAGAATGTAAAGTTTCTTTCTTATTGGTGTTTGTGGAAAACTTGATAAAATCAGGTGAAGCTAATTATGAAGCTTCATTACAACAGGAACTTTCAGTTCGAGAAAATCACATATTTTGTGGAAAATGCAATTACTTCTTTAAAAATGCTGTGTATAGATGATGATTTTCTTCAAAGATGGTATTTCATCAGGATACATAATGACAAACCTATCATAAGACAATGCATGGTACATAAGAGAAGAAAATATCTGACTGCAACATTCAGAAGGGCTTGAGAAAGTTTAACAGCTCAAAATAATTGAAGGATTGACATTTGAAAGACAATACTGCAAAAGAAGACTGCAGGAACTGAGAAAATTCTGAAGGACTTCCATTAATGCCAAACTCTTCGAAAGACTTCTTCGAAGAAAAGTGAGAGAATTCTATGTAAAATAACTTAAGAGACACACACTTCATATGAGTAAGAAGTGTGTTCAGGATCCTATTCTTACGATTAACCACCTAAGAACAACAGACTGAATATATAACTGAAACTATTGTGGTTAAGTCTCTATACATTTAGAATATAAAGTTTCTTTTTATTGGTATTGGTGGAAACTCGATAAAATCAGGAATATATATATATATATATATATATATATATATATATATATATATATATATATATATATATATATATATATATATATATATATCCACAAAGGAGTAAAAGATCAAAGAACTTAAAATTGGTGTTTCACCAGGATATATAATAACAAGTCCTATCATAAGACAATTCATGGTACATAAGGGAAGAAAAGATCTGACTGCAACATTCAGAAGGGCTTGAGAAAGTTTAACAGCTCAAAATAATTGAAGGATTGACATTTGAAAAACAATACTGCAAAAGAAGACTGCAGGAACAGAAAAATTCTGAAGGACTTCCATTAATGCCAAATATATGATATATATATATATATATATTATATATATATATATATATATATATATATATATATATATATATATATATATATATATATATATATATATATATATATATATATATATATATATATATATATATATATATATTCCTGATTTTATCGAGTTTTCCACCAATACCAATAAAAAGAATCTTTATATTCTAAATGTATAGAGACTAAACCACAATGTTTTCAGTTATATATTCATCTGTTGTTCTAAGGTGGTTTATCGTAAATAAGATCCTGAACACACTTACTCATATGAAGTGTGTGTCTCTTATATATATTTATATAGAATTATCTATCTCGAAGAAGTATATATATATATATATATATATATATATATATATATATATATATATATATATATATATATATATATATATATATATATATATATATATATATATATATATATATATATATATATATATATATATATATATATATATATATATATATATATATATATATATATATATATATATATATATATATATATATATATATAATTACGTTATGCTTTACCAAGAAGAGAGTAAAGATAAGCACTCCCGGTAGCTGACCCCATAGCCGTCGTCCAGGAATCTTCTCAGGTGTCTATGTTCAACACTTGTAGAACCATTTGGATTCATTATAAGATTAGATTTGATACTGTTCAGTCCTTTATCGTATTGTACGTTGTGACTTAAAATAAAATAGTTTTTAGAAACAGTTTTCGAATCTTTTTGTTTATAACTGGCGCTGCGAACAGGAT
Organism: Cryptolaemus montrouzieri; assembly: GCA_013387265.2. Taxonomy (NCBI): domain Eukaryota; kingdom Metazoa; phylum Arthropoda; class Insecta; order Coleoptera; family Coccinellidae; genus Cryptolaemus; species Cryptolaemus montrouzieri. The sequence continues at coordinate 6,450 of JABFTP020000133.1, forward strand.
ATCGCGACTGGACCCCCGAAAATCGATTTCGAAGGTTCCATTAGTGAATACGGACCATAAAATTCTTTCATCTACCGAAAAAAAGAAAAAGTGCCGTGTAAGGAGAACTCCAGGTGACTCTCAAGTCTTTGTGCGATATTCCAACCAACCACAGAGGATAACATCGAGGGAACACTCACTTTAGGATGCAAATCTGGGTGCTGTAAGTCCTTTTCTGTTCCTCTCCTAATTTTAAGTGATTGCTTGTTTCATACCTATCAGAATTATTTTTCACTTATATCTGATTCTGATCTTAAAGACTCAAACGAAATCGAATTAATTGCTGCAGACTTAGAAACTCTTAACCTAGGAACCACACAGGTTCGAACAGATAATTCCCCCGATTTAAAAATAAAATCACATCCCTTGAGGAAAGCTAGATTTTCGCTTATTAATTACGAACGTATACAGGATGAGACTCTGCCAGAAATGAGTCCTAATCAAAGTCAGACAAACTCAACACCTATTCCTTCAGGAACTACATCAAACCTCGAACCACTTTCTAGAAATGATATTCAACTTCTTCTACAATCCATCCCTGAATATTTTCCTGGCGAGAACCTTTCAATTTTCGTAAATGAAGTCGATAACTTATGTGAGCTCCTAGAGGGTAGGTTAAATGCAGATTTAGTTTATGTGGTAAATTTTTCCATAAGATCTAAAATCAAAGGCGAAGCAAGAGACTTTCTTTATTTCCAAAACGCTACAAATTGGCCTTCGATAAGGCGTGTTCTTTTACAAAAATACGGTGATCAGAGAAGTGAAGATCTTTAGTTTCATCACTTACTCATTGTGTTCAAAAAGAAACGAAACATACATGCAATATTATAGTAGAATTCTCAAAAGTTACAGTGACTTAATACAATATCTTACGCTAAATATAGCAGATCCTGTATTTTTGAATACAAAAGCGAGATATGGAGAGATTGGCTCTTAAAACCTTTCAAATTGGTCTTTTAGAACCACATAGAAGCTTTTTGAGTAATTTCAATCTAAATTCTATCGAAGATTGTATAAATAAATGTCAGTTTTATGATAATAGAAAACAAGAGTGGGAGTTCAGTGAGTTTATAAGAAGAACCCAAGAACCAGATAGGAAACCTCAACAAAATTTTCTGTTATCCAGATCTATGATCAATACGAATCGCCAACCTCGAAATCAAAATTCTCTTTCATTTACAAATCAACAATCTCCTAGATTTGTACAACAATCACAAAATTCTTTTTCTTCCGCAAATCAACAACCTTCTAGCTCCGTACAACAATCACAGAAAATAAATCTAGAAAATTTCAATAATAAACCTTATTCTCACAATAACCAGGGTTTTCCAAATTCCATAAATAAGCCTCTTCCTTCATGGAAGGTACCACTTACTAACAAGAAAGTATTTGGAACAAATCCAGGTTCCAGTTTTACAAAAACGAAATACCAACCAACCTCAATGTCGACATCAACCATAGTACGACAACAACATCCACATCAAAGAACTTTTGAATTTGAAGAACTCTATAATGTCGAAACTCAAAACGATGACTTCAATGAACACTTTGAAGAAATACTTGACGAAAATCTTTATGACGAAAACCTTTATGACGAAAACCTTTATGACGAAAACCTTTATGACGAAAACGAGGAGACTGACGTAAATTTTCGGTCAACGGCCTCGGAATCCCAACAGAAATAGATCTGAACTGTCTAAAACGAAGTCGAAACTACCATTCATTTACTTACCTCAGGTAGATCTCAAAATTTTAATTGATTCAGGTGCAACAAATTCGGTCATAAATCCAAAACCAGCTTTTGAAAAATTCTCAAAATTCATGTACAAAAACCATTCCACGTTTATAGTCTAGGAAATACAATTTATGCTGAAAATAACTTGAAAGTACCTTTGCTTCATGAAATTGGTATTTTGATGATATCCACTTTCACGTCGTCAAATGGCATAAAAACTTCGACGCTCTATTAGGAACTCATGACCTACAAAAATTGTGTGCAAAAATAGATTATCAAAGAAATATTTTAGAAATAAATAATTTAGAAATTCCATTCTTTCTAGAATTCGCTGATTTCAAAACTGAACCCCAACGTGTAAGAATTAATTCAAGTATCAAGGTACCTGTTTCCATCGAACATGGAGAAATTATTTTTCCAGAAACAAAATTTCATGAAAATTTTACAGTCCCAGAATCTATCGTTAACGCTCGAAACGGCTATTGCATTCTTCCAGCTCACGAATCTGATGATATCAAAGTCAATTTTTCTGAAAGAATCCCTGTCACACCATTTTACGAGTCCGAAATTTCAGAACCACACTTAGAAAACAAAGGGAGTCTGAAAATTGCAGACCATATCAGAACTGCGCATATGAATTCCGAAGAAAAGCAGAAGATTTTGAAATTATGTGGTAAATTCCGAAATATTTTTTATAATGAAAACTGCGACCTCTCATTCAGCAATACGGTAAAACATAAAATTCGTACTAAGGACCAGTCTTTGTGAAATCTTTTCGCCATCCAAAAACAATGCAGCTAGAAATTCAAAATCAAGTTCAAAAATTACTAGACGATAAAATCATAAGACCATCGATTTCACCTTACAGTGCACCGGTTTGGATCGTACCTAAAAAAGCCGACGCATCTGGTAAGAAAAAATACCGTATGGTGATTGACTATCGCCGCTTAAATGAGAAAACTATCGAAGATAAATATCCACTTCCTCGAATAGACGAGATTTTGGATAATCTAGGTAAAAGTCGTTACTTTTCGACAATCGACCTAGCCCAGGATTTCACCAGATTGAAATGGACGAGAATTCAATCGAAAAGACAGCATTCACTGTCAATAATGGGCATTACGAGTATTTACGTATGCCTTATGGTCTCAAAATGGTCCTAGCACTTTTCAACGTGTGATGGACAATGTCCTGAAAGAATTTCGACATAAATTCTGTTTAATAATAAAAACAAGTACTGTGTTTTAAGGAATTTTACTTAATAATTGCGATTTGTAACGCGTTTCACTACACCGTAGCTTCTTCAGACGAATGATTATGCAGAAAATGTAAATGAGAATATAACTATAAATGTTCTTGAGTAATTAAAAGCTTATCGGTCGCCTCCTCCTAAGTGGTTATTTATGACAGGTATATCCAATAAAATTAAGGAATAGATTGCTCCCCGAAAAGATTCAATAGAGGTGAAGGGCTTAAATCGACTTGTTCATTGATGAGTCTACTTGAGTGTTTGTATTTATTTATTTCTAAAGTTTCCCAAAGATCTACCTTCCAATAATTATTATCTGTTTGCAAAATTTCAAACTGTGGGTCAAAAGAATGATTATTTTCTAAGAAATGATTCGCGTAATTTGAATCTGATTTTTATTTGAAAAACTGCGTTTATGTTCCGATATTCTAATATTAAAATTTCTATGTGTTCTACCAATGTAGAAATTATCACAGTCATAGCAATTCAATCTATAAACACCTGATTTATTGTTTTTACCTGGTTTGGTTTTATTATTTTTATATATTTGCCTAAATTATTATTAGTTTGGAAAGCTATGTTGAAATTATTGCTACTTAAGAATGATTTCAGTTTCTCACTTGTAATGCCAACGTAGGTTAAGGTGTTGAATTTTTGTTTCAATTTATCGACAGGGTAAACTTCATTCAATGCGATTCTACTTTGTTTTTATTTAAAATATTATTTATTAGTTTGGGATTGTAACCATTATTTTTGGCTATTTGTTTAATCAAATTTAGTTCTTTGTTGAAATTTTTGGTGATAGCGGGATGTTAATCAATCTATGAATGAAACTATTGAATGCTGACATTTTATGTTGATATGGATGACACGACGAGTTATGTATTATAATATCTGTATGTGACGGCTTATGGTAAATTGCGAAAACATGTTTTCCATTTTCATTCGAAATTGTTACGTCTAAGAAATTTATCGAATTATTGCTTTCTATTTCGGTTGTGAATGCAATTTTTGGATGTAATGAATTTATATGATTTTCGATTATTTTCAACTGTCTATCTGTTCCTGTGAAGCAAATAATGATATCGTCTACATAGCGATACCAGTATAAACAATATTTACTGAGTGGATGATTATGAATTAATTTCTCTAAGTTATTCATGAAAATTTCTGCTGAAAGTAAAAGTAAAGTACTATTAAGTAAAATTCTTAAAACACAGTTCTTGTTTTTATTATTGATAATGGAATTTTACCAAGTAAAAGCTTCCCAAATTCAAATGATAAATTCTGTTTCGTCTACATGGACGACGTGGTCATATTTTCGAAAAGTTTACAGGAACACATCTGTCATCTTCAACTAATTTTTCAAAAACTTCAAAATTTCAATCTCAAAATTCAGCATAAATTTGAATTCCTCAGTAAAAACATAGAATTTTTAGGTCACGTTATAACACCCGAAGGCATAGCTCCAAATCCGTCTAAAGTAAAAGTAATTCAAAATTACCCCATTCCAAAAACCGTCAAAGAAATTAAATCATTTTAGGGCTAATAGGTTACTATCGAAGATTTATCCAGAATTTTGCAAAAATAGTTTCCATGACAAAATGTTTAAAAAAGGGCGCAAAAATAAATTCTGACGACCCAGAGTATATTTCAAGTTTTCAACTTTGTAAAGAACTTTTGATGAATGCTCCAATTTTAGCTTACGTAGACTACGAGAAAGACTTCAAAGTTACTACAGACGTATCAAACGTGGCAATTTCTACATAACGTAGTCTAGGATTGAATGATAAATACAAGGAAAATATGTTCAATTATATATTAATAGCTTTCAATACATGTTTTCACAAACCCATATATACTTAAACACAAAATATTATAAATATCCATCCTACTTTGGCATTTCTTTTAGAGAGATGCAGACAATCTATGAATGTTCAATTTTAAATTGGAGGAAAGAAGAACAGACATCTATAATATGACTCAATACAAGTTACACACATTTTAATTTTAATGTATGAAAGAGTGTAGCACGTTTTTTTCAAAACAGGAATGTAAATTTGAAAATTCGAATTCAGACCCCAAAGTTTGCTTCGAAAAAATTTTCAGTTTCGAAAAAGTCATGCCTGACTTTACCTCCAGAAAATTGTATTAAAACATCAAAATATTCCTATCTTTAGTTAAGTGCGTTTTCGATGAGAATGATTTTTGAAGTAATTCAATACATAATTGTAATATTTTGTAAATAATTATTCTAAGGTGATGTATTATTATGATATTATCTATACATTATGACTGCAGATATTGTATTAGTTAGATAATTACTCTGCATTATATTAATGGTGAATGCAATTTCGACAACCTTCTTGACAAAAAGTAATCGATAAACTAATGTAACAAATATAAAGAGAACGACAAAATATCTGGTAAACAAAAATCTATTCGATTCATAACAATTTCGAAAAAAACATCAATTCATTTATTCATAATTAAATCTGTACTGAGACGAAAATAAACAATTTGACGCTATCATTTTCTATGTTCTAACTCTCCATTTTCTACCGGAAAGTGTCGCAAAGCATGCAATGGGTTGCATATGTCGTACGATGTACCAACTTTTCTCCGTACAATTTCTATTTGCAGTTTTTCTCTTATCTCTTGTCGTTCACAGGATGTTTCAAAAACTAAGTAAAATTGAATTTTCAACTCATTGCAATGGGTTGAAGTTTTATTTTCGCAGAACTATTGTCGAAGCCAACTGGCCATCATATCAAAAATGTAGCTCGATTAGAAGAAATTGCAGTTTCCCAGCTATTTCAACAGAATTATTAAAAGTCTTGTAAGCATTCATCAGTTATCAGGATCGTCTGAATACGATTTTTTTGGTATATATGTGCGTTCCGCTATTTATAATGAGAAAATTTATAAATATAATGAACAAAGGGATGAACTGAAAACTGAATAATACTAGTATTTCTATAATGAGTAGTAACCTACTGTGAAATTTCTAAAATTAGGTTCCAATTCCTCTAAGAGACTAAAAATGAACGCAAAGCTAAGAATGGTGATAAAGTGTAGGGTTGAAAATTTCCTGCTACTCAAGTTCTTGGCATTCATTTGTGGATTTAAATTTTATTCACAATCTTGATCAATTATATACATTATTCCATAACAAGATTTCGGATGAGAAACTATTGTATTCAACAATGGGATTATATCTTAATAAATTTTTGGGCGGTTTCCATGTTTAAACCCAAAATTTTGCTTTTGAAGAAGCATTTTCCATCTAGTTGAAATTCCTGTTTGATATGAGTTAGGGATTGATTGGTTTCGAGTTGGCAATTTCTATCATAGTTAGGAAAAATTTCACTGCATCATCTTCCGAAGCTAATGCTTCGGAATGACGACGGAAAAATTTATGAAATACGAACTTTCGAAAGAACGATACATGACTATAGTCCATTGTGTTTGGGGAAATAGTAGAAATGGTGAAACAGACATTTTCAAGGAAACGTTATAAAAAAAATTGAGTTTTCGGAAGAGAGAAAATTCTCAAAACAGGTGAAATTTGATGAAGAAATTTTTCTGTACAACTATGAGAGAGATGAAGCCATCAAAGTTACTTTTCACATTGTAGCTTAATCATAAGAAGCTTTTCATGTAAAAAGAAATCAAGAAGAAAATTATGGATATTTTGAATTTATTTATCTATATACATATATATATATATATATATATATATTATATATATATATATATATATATATATATATATATATATATATATATATATATATATATATATATATATATATATATATATATATATATATATGATATATATATATATATATATATATATATATATATATATATATATATATATATATATATATATATATATATATATATATATATATATATATATATATATATATATATATATATATATATATATATATATATATATATATATATATATATATATATATATATATATATATATATATATATATATATATATATATATATATATATATATATATATATATATATATATGTTGATTCTCCCTTCCGGTCTCTCGTCCGTTGATCCTGGTATTGACCATTCGTTGGCAAGGCTTATAGGTTTGGTTTCTAAGTCGGTTTCCTCTTTATGACATTTTTCGTTTTTGATGGCTCTTCTTATTGCTCTCCTGTCATGTCCGTATTTCTGAAGAATGTCTGTTAGTCGTTCTAGTCTAGAGTAGCTCCTCTGTTTTTCAACAGACATTCTTCATCAGAAAGGAAAACGCCATAACGAGGAAACCGACGTAGAAAACAAACCTATAAGCCTTGCCATCCTACCATACGTCAAAGGAGGAACCGATAAGATAGGAGAAGTTATTCAGAAACAACATCAAGCCTATCTACAAACCACACAATACCATCCACAACAATCTGAGAACACCAAAAGACCAAATACCCCTGGAAAACCAAAGCGTCTACAAAATTCCGTGCACGGGCTGTGATCGCGTCTACATTGGGGAAACAAATAGAAGAATAGAAGTTCGGATACAAGAACATAAGAATTCAGAAAAACGACAAACACCTTCATCAGCAATCTTCCAACACTCGAGCTCAACAGGTCACAAACTCGACTACTGGAACACAAAACAGGTAGCCAACATTAAACAACTACGGAAAAGGAAAATAAGGGAAGCCACCGAGATAGAAAAACACACAACTATGAACAAACGGGATGACGCCATAAATTTACCAGTGACTTGGAAGACAGTGTTAAAACATACACCACCGGGAACGCAGAAACAGGACGACACAAACAAGAAAACAGTAAGAGCAGCGTCAAATACACTCAGTCCGCGAGTCAAACAGCCGACCAATAGGAGCGCGCCATGATACATTTTGAGATTGCGGAAGTATAAAGGTACCACGCAACAGAGATACGCTACAGTTGAAGAAGAATCTCCGACTTGAAAATGGCTGGTGCCATCCAGCCGAAACGTCGTCAACGACAACCAACGAATGGTCAATACCTGGATCAACGGACGAGAAACCGGAAGAAAGAATCAACATTTAACTACGTCCGCGATATGTGGTGAACACCAATGCTTTTCTTGTGAAAATATACTCATCAAATCACAACTTGAATCGTAATTCAACCAATTTTTCGGTTTGTCCCAATTACAAATTTTTGGAATTATCGAAATTAGTGAGCCAGTTCACATTTCGAAAATGAACTTTTAACGAGCACGTCGGTACTAAATTTATACCTGAAAACTCGTTGCGTCTACGGAAAATTCGGCAATATACGCGGAGAGATGAAAACTGTTGTTGCTGTCCAGAAATGGTGGCGTCGATTACAAAATGAAACATTTAAAATACTTTTTGTGTCTTGATTCCAAGAAGTAATCATTCCACAATCTACGCTGCTTGTACTCTACGTACTTGCACAAATCATCTCAGAGGGTTCTGTTTGTTTCCAAGGATTTGAATATCTCAGGCGTAGTGATGTTGTTCAGGTGTTAACCATATCCTTCGTAGGGGAGGGCAGTGTATTTCGAGAATGAGGTCGCGAATGGAACCATTTCAAAAATCATCCATAAAAATAAACATATGATTCATCGCATACAAGTCTTGTGGTTTAGATACAAGGCTAAAACAAATACATATCAAACAAAAAAGGTATTCTGATATTGAGCTCTAACAATATTGCACTCACTGCAACGAAGGGTTTTTTTAAATCTCTAATTATTATTGATAATCTCTTAAGATTTTGCTAAAAAAGGTAAAAATGATGGAATGAACATCTTCCTGTTCTCTATAGGTAAAGCTGATTACTTGCTAAAATCAAATATCAATACTATAATAATGAACTCTATCAGCAATTCTTTTACCTATAAAAAACACTCTCCTATCCAACTGGAGACGCGCCATGTAGAAGTTTAACAGCTCATTCCATGGTTGAGGAGGGGTTAATTGGACAGGAAATGGGTTCGAAAGAATTATATGGAAGGTAAGAGTCATGAATTGTGACAAAATTTAGGAATGTGATACGAACATGGAAAATATTGATGTGAAAATGTCGAATGTTGGTGTGCAATTGTAAGTATATATTGTACGTATTGTGAGTAATACGTGAAGTGAAAGTGATAAAATATGAATGGTGTGTCTGATGAAACGAATGGTGTGAGTGTATATAGGAAAAGAAGAATTCAAATGAAGGATGTTAGCATGATGTGAAAACCAATCGCAAAACGGTTAGGAAATAAAGTAAAAAACTGAGAAAAAAAATCTATTCTGCACAAAGGAAATGCATGGGTTTTCTAAAAAGAATAGCTAGATGTACTAGACGGTATTTGTCAAAAGATTGAGTCTAATGGCTGCCTAATGAATATACATATATATAGAGTATTGAATATCGCGAATCCTAACAAACATATATCCCTACTCGGTAAAATATGTTGGGCCAATGAAACAAATGATGAAAAAACTGCTAGTATCTAATAAGAATCAGGGATAGAAAAAAAACAACTATATACACAAAAGTGAAACTAAAGAAAGAAACCACATTGAAATTTTATAAAAAACTTCTATCCACCTCTATTTAAATTTTTTGATACCCGTTTCACTTCGTTGTGAAGTCTTGTAATCTATAAAGTTTTGACAATGAATTGTCTGTGAGGCAAACAATCATCAACAAAACATCATACTAGATAGATTGATGTAATTTTTCTATTAGCTAAAATATTCATAGAAGATAAAATATTTTTTAATATAATAATCTCTTTTGAATAAATTTATATTCCTGTACAAATTATATGGATGTATTGACACATTTCGGAAAAATAACTAACGAATTGAACAATCAGAATATATATATATATATATATATATATATATATATATATATATATATATATATATATATATATATATATATATATATATATATATATATATATATATATATATATATATATATATATATATAATAAATCATAATATATTTATATATATATATATATATATATATATATATATATATATATATATATATATATATATATATATATATATATATATATATATATATATATATATATATATATATATATAAATATGTTCTGATTTGTTATATGTACTTGACTAAGGTCCGTACACTGAATTTTTCCGGGGAGAAAGTCTCTGACACTACTCGTTGGTACATTGATATCATTCTCTGATGATGTTATAGTATGAATATATTCTGGTAGATTGATATATTCTCATAACATTTAACGTTATCCTAATATATAATTATTCCAGGATATGTTTTGATTATAATCATTGCCTGGCAATGGTATTAATTACCGGGTGGTGGATTTATATTTTTTCATGAAATCAGTTTGATTGCATGAACAGATATATGGGCAACTCGTCGGGGTTAAACCCCCTATGTTCTGATTTGTTCAATTCGTTAGTTATTCTAAGTTGTTCTTCCGAAATGTGTCAACACATCCATATAATTTATATATATATATATATATATATATATATATATATATATATATATATATATATATATATATATATATATATATATATATATATATATATATATATATATATATATATATATATATATATATATATATATATATATATTTAAAAATCTCCGTAGACCAATTTATCATATATTTTTCAAAAATATCTCTTGCTTTTGAGATTCTTACAAAATCTCCTACATTGAATTTATTCTTACTAGGAATGATTTTAATTTTAGTGTATGCATTGTTGAATATTTCTCTTTCATTTTTTCATTAACTTGTGATGGTTTCATGGAAATAGTTTTATGTTAATTATTATTACATTTATCAACAATTTTGGTAGAATTTGCAACCAATTATAGTTTCCTGGATAACTGAATTCTTTCCACATTAAATTCTTTAGTGTACGGTTAACTCGTTCAACAATAGCTGCCTTTTTTCACTGAATGTGCTATAATGAATAATATCTGATTTTTCCATTGAATTTTTAAACGATTTATTGTAAAATTCCTTTCCTAAATCAGTTTGTATATGCTTAGGAGTTTTTGACATTTTTGATAAAATTTTTTCCATACATTGTGTTACCTCTGGTCCAGTTTTATTTTTCAATGGTAAAGCCCAAACATATTTCGAGAAGCAATTTATTACAAGTATATATTTATATACCTTATTATTCTTAGAATGAGGTAACATTTCCACAAGATCAGCTTGAACCAAATCATGAAGAGATTTTATTAAAGTTCTCCTTCGCTTGAAATTTATTGTAGCACGTTTATGTAATTCTTCAACTATATGTTTTTTATATTGATGTTGAAATTCATAATTATTCAATAATATGAGCTTCTCGTAATTCCTCAATAATTGATAAGATTTCATTCCAGTGCGTGTTATTTATTACTGAATATGATGCTATTAATAACTTTAACCTTTCAACAAGTTCATTAGGAACATCCCAGTGAACAAAGTTCGTAGATACAGTGTTTAGAATTTCATTCAAATTACCACTTACACCAGCACCTGAGTAACTAGTTTGACCTAATGGAGCAATTATTTTCTTATATTTCTTCAATTTACTACCATCAATTTGACCAGATGTTTTATAGTGACGTTTATGAGCATTAGTTTTCAATATTATACTACGGAATGCTTTTTCATCAATGGTTGTGTAAAATCCGGGATTTCGTTTGAATAATAACTCATATAGACCAGGACTACCTTTATATCGTTTATTTTGTATAACTAAATCATTTCCATCAATTTTCATTTCAGAATTACCAACAAAGAATTTTTCAGTTTCAATATCATATTTATGATCATATTCCTATTTTGTTCATCAAATATTAATCCTTCTATATATTTTCGAGATAATTTATCATATTATTCGAGAAAATCAATAAATGATTGTTCCATAAGTTTTTACGTGATTTATTCATTTCCTCTATCTCTTCATTAGTAGAATAATCATTGTCAAGGATAAACTGCTTACTAGGATTTATTTCATAGTCTTCATTCCCTTCATCATTGAAATTTTCAATAAATTTATACTCCTCTTCATTGTTTATGTAAGGTATATAACTATTATCAGCAGTAACAAGTTTTGGTTTTATAATAATAGGTAGTTCAATTCCATTCTCCATCTCTTCGAATTTCCTTTTTTTGGTTGTTTAAGTTTTCTTCATTACCTTTCAAATGTTTAATTATAGGTTGTAAAATTCCTCTTGCTTTTGTTGTCCATGTTTTAAAATCTCTAACTTTTTCTTTATTTCATTACGTTTTGCAATGATTTGTTTTTTCATTAACACTTCTCGTTTTCTCATTTTAAAACTGATTCACTTTCATCCATTTTTAATGAGACTTCGATGAGATTTGAATAGATATTGAGTGAGATTAGGTATTTATTTGAAAAAATTCATCAAATCCTTTCTTATATCTGCCTTCATCAAGCGTGAAGTCTTTGAAACAGAAATCAAATCATAGGGTTCTTCCCAACATAGAGAGCATATTTTTTTAAATTGTTCAAAAGACATATCTGTACCCGCCTGATCTTGATATATATGTTTAAGATTAAAATCATCTTGCTAAGATAAAATCAAACAATTTGCATTATCTCGAAGTAGATGTTTTATTATAGTAGCATACCTTTGTGATAAGAAAAAACTATCTACTAGGTAATGACGTCCTGCACTGAAGTATTCCTGAATAAGAGCTCGATTTTTAGACGGTACATCATCAAAAATAAAAATTGAATGTGGTTAAGCTTCATTTGGTGGCATGATAATATCACTATCTTCAAATAACTTCAGTGATATTTCCTTAATGAGAAGTAATAGTTTCTTCAAATAAATATATTTTGGTTGATTTAATGATTTTTAGAAAATATGTAGATTCTTGAATGTTAATCTATTTGGATGTTCAATAAGAGTGATCATTACATTAGTTTTACCACAATTTGATGGACCAACTATTAAACATCTCATTGATTCAGGAAATAACGGTCCATGCTTGGATTTTTTTCTCATTGAAAATCATGGTTTTGTACTTTAAATTTTGTATTCTTTGGAATCAGATTCATGCTTTAAATGTTTGGTTTACTTAGTTTAACTGCTAGCTACTATCTAATAACAGAGCAAAAACAATATGTTTATTTATACAGGTGGTGGATTAATTAATAATACAATAAATTCATTACCATTTGAACTACATATACCAGGTTATAAGTTTTGTGGACCAGGTACAAAATTACAAAAACGATTGGAACGTGGTGACAGTCCGATGAATAAATTAGACTCTGCTTGTTTAGATCATGACCTTGGTTACTCGAATTCAACCGATATACAAAATCGACATGAAGCCGATAAGATTTTAATCGAGCAAGCTATGCAGTTTCAAATCATCCGATGCAAAGTTTAGTGAAAAGTTAGCTGCGTTGTGTGAAGCAGGTATAATGAAGACAAAAGTGAAATTAGGTATGGGATATAAAAAAAATTATGAATTCTCAATAGAGAAGTCAATTATGAAACGAATTAGACAAAATATTATGAAAATTTTGAATGATATTGATAATGCAATGGAAAATAAAAAGCCAACTATTAGTTCACAAAAAAAGACTTGTCCTCCTCAACCATCTAAAAAACAGCCGAAAAAATGAAATATGAATGAAGATTCAGATAACACGGACAATTCTAATGAGGTGGTAAATGAAAAGCCTTATATTAGTTTAAGAAAAAAGATTTGTCCTACTCGACCATCTAAAGAACAACAGCAGAAAAAAAAGAAGATAGAAGAAGATTCAGACAATTTTAATGAGGAAATGATGAAATGGAAAAATAAGCTTAATCAGCATAAAATGAAAAGGGTGAAAAGAAAATTATTTGATGATGATACTATGGATGATTCAAAACGAAGTAAAATGGAAGATAAGAACGATAAAATTAATAAACCGAAGAGAAAAGAAAGCTGTCTTCTGATGTATCAATGAATTCTAAAAAACGAAAATAGATGATTTTTCTAATATAACAGATAATGAAAATAATATGAAAGTTTCCGATTCAAATAAAAAAAACGTAAAATAAACTATGATGATGACTCAGATGATGAACTTCATATTAATAAAAGAGGTCGATTCTGAAATGTTTTCAGTTCCAATATTCATTATAAAATAAATTGTTTTAGAATAAATTATTCAGTTGAATTAAATTTCCTGATTGATGCAAGCAGCTCTAATATATGAGAAAAAATTGTAGCAAGGAAAAAAATATTAAAAACCAAAGCGTTCTCGTGAAATTACAAACAGTTATGAATGCTATCAGGCGGAATATCAAGACATATAACCCAAAATCTCTTAATGTTGCTGCTTCGTTAGCAGACAAAGTAGTTCAGAAATATAAGAAAAAAAATTGCAACATCAACGTATTATTTCAATTTCTAAATCTGGAGGATTTTTACAGTTGATACCAATTTTTGCTGAATTTAGTGCCCTTGGAGCTTTAACTGGGGGTGTAAGTAAAGTTGTACAAACAGTAAATCAAGCTAAAGACGATAGACGACAATTTGAAGAAGCACCAAGGCATAATAAAACAATGGAATCTATAGCTATTGGTAAAGGTCTTTATTTAGCACCACATAAAACAGGATTAGGTCTTTTTTTTAACCAACCGAGAGGTTCATAGAATGAAAATACCTTTATTTCAAGGAGTTTTTACGAATGATATACTACCTACAAAAATTTTTTAAGAAACATAAAAGTGGTATAATTAATCTACAAAATTCATTTTTTAGAGGATCACACTGGGTTGCTTATAAAAAAAATGGACCACAAGTGTTCTATTTTGATAGCCATGGAGATTTACCACCTACTAAGGAATTTCAAAAGTATTTTCAATCAAATGGTCCTTCAACTATCTATTATAATTATAAAAATTACCAAACTTTGAAAAAATATAGTTATAATTGTGGACATTTATGTATTGATTTTTATTAAATGAATTAAAATGATATTCCATTCTGGTTTTAGTACTTATTGAGAAGTTGAATAATGAAGAAGTTTTAATACAGAAAAATGTCATATACATTTCAGTTGAATCAAAAGCTTCTATTTTATCTGCTAATATATATCCTCCATTAGTTTTAGATGAAGAAAAATTTTACGTTCTAGGATTAATAGATTTCGTAAGTTTTATGCGATTCCTAATGTATATTCAAGTAATAATGAATTTACATTAAATGAAAAACTATTTTCATCCCTGAAGGTATTTATGAAGTGAGTGATATCAATAATTTTTGAGTGAGTATTATATTGAACATGAGAAAGAAATAGACATAAATAAAAAAGTATAGTTACATTATGGATTAATAAAATACTTTAAAATGTGAAATAAAAGCTAATAAAATGATTTATTTCACATCAGATAAGAGAATAGAAAAATTACTTGGTTTTTCATCAAGAAAATTGGAAGCTTTCACAAAACATCAATCTGATTATCCTGTTGAATAAATAAACTTAATGTTATAACTATAGAATGTAATTTAGTTACGAATTCTTTCTCTAATGATGAAGGACAAAAGCATATAGTGCATGCTTTTTATCCAAATGTTCTGCCTGGTACAAAAATTATTGAAATCCGTACCAATGTAATTTATCTACCAATCAATACTCATTATATTGATGAAATTGGATCAAAAGTAACAGATCAAGATGGAAAACTACTTAATAACAAAGAAGAACTCATAACAATAAGACTTCATTTAAAGACTCCATGAATAATGGTATTTTTATATGATATAAATTCTGGATATAAAAGTTGTAAAAGTCAAAAGAGAGTTAGTTCTAAAAAAGTTTGAAAGTAAGTAAGAACAAGAAATTTCATCGCTTACTTGGATTTAAATTAATATAATTACGAAGCCAATTGTTTAATTCTTTTTGAAGATAATAACAAATTTAATAGAAATAATATTAAGCTTATTCTGTTCTTGTAAGGTAGTTTTTAATAAGAGTGAAGAAAATGAGTTTTCAGAATCTACGGATAAATGAAAATGTTTTCATGGATAATTATATTGTTAATTATGAATATTATACATATCAACCATATTCATCAACTACTTATAACAATTGTGATGAAATTCATATACCAATCAATACATCAAATGTATATACCCTACCTTCTCAGAGTTACCTATATATTGAAGGCAAATTGGTGAAAGATGATGGAAAAACTGTTAGTGATAGTTTAAAATTTGTTAATAATGCATTAGCATTTTTATTTGATGAAATTCGATACGTTATTGGATCTACTGTTATTGATAAGGTGTTGGAATTACTTCAACCTTAAGAAGTTTAGTTTCATTCACTAATAACCAATGTACTAAATTGGAAAATGCTGGTTGGAACTTAAAAATCATCCTTCTCTTTGTACAAAGGTTAGATATTTTAGTGCTTGTATACCTCTTTATATGCTTCTTGGTTTTATGGAAGATTTTAGAAAATAATTATTAATATTAATCAAGAATTGATTCTTATTTGAAGCAATACTGATTTAGATGCTGTATGCAATGTACCTGTAACAGCGAAAGATAATCCTAAGGTTATAATTGATAAAATTCTCTGGAAAGTTTCACATGTTATAGTATCAGATATGGAAAAATTACGATTATTGAAACAAGTTGATGCTAATAAAGATTTATCCTTAGCATTTAGATCTTGGGAATTACATGAACTATCTACTGTACATCAAACAAACAAACATACATGGAATGTTAAAACTGCAAGTCAAATGGAAAAACCTAGATTTATAATTTTTGCTTTGCAAACAAACAGACGTAATGAACTGAATAGAGAAGCTAATTTATTTGATCATTGCAAATTGAGAAATATCAAAGCTTATTTAAATTCGGAGGTGTTTCCATATGGTAATCTTCAACTAGATTTCAATAAAAATAAAAACATTGGTGTATTTTATATGAAATGTTTGCACAATCTCAGAAAACTTATTATTTTAAAAATTTAGCAGGTCCTTGTTTATCACCAACTAACTTTATAGAAAAAACACCTATTGTAGTTATTGAATGCAGTAGACAAAGTGAAATGATTAAAAACAGTGCAGTTGATAATCGATTGGAGTTTGAAACAACTGATATTGTACCAAACAAAACAGCAGCTTACTGTTTAATAATTCATGATCGTTTAGTACGCTATAATCCTTTAACAAGTGCAGTCAAAGTTGTTTAAGAAGAAAAATGTTCATTATTGATTTCCAAGGGTTTCAATTCAGAAATAGTGAATTTCTTATTCGTGAAATATGCATTTTAACTATTATAACACGTGATGTTCATCATAAAATAGTGAATTTGCCTGTTTCACCACAATTGGTAGACGATACTTTCAAGAATCATATTGAAAATAATTTACATGGTCTAAGCTTCACTACTAATGATGATGAACACAATAATTTAAATTTTTATGAATTATCTGATTATATCATAGAATCTATTGGAGCTAAAAATAATATAATATTTACTAAAGGTGAGATAAAAAGAAATTTAAAAAAAATTGCCTTATGATTGTTTAGTAATAGATATTTCAGAAATATCATGTCCTACTTTACATAGTTTAAGAAAATGTATTCAATTAGATGCACATTGTAACTCACATACATACAATAATTTACAATGTTCTCGACAAAATGTATTTCTTTTATATGAATGGTTACTATCGAAAGGTAAATAACAAGAAAATCAATTGTAATAAAAAATTCATTTATTCATCATGATTTTCTCTTTTTCTTTAACCTAATACAATTTTCCTCTTCCTCGTAATATTCTTCATCCATTTCATCATCCTCATCATTTTCATCATCCTCTTCCTCTTCTTCATCCCTATTATGATGTACTCGCTTAGATGGAGTAATAGGGGTAAGAGTATCCTCACCAAATAGGAAGGATACTTCTTAAATAGGTCTATTAAGACCTCTAATTCAATTACCTGATCTATGTGTACTTTTGAATAATTATAAAAAGAATAGAGAATAAAAAAAAATCTTAACCCATCATTAGTGGTTTAGTAGATATATATATATATATATATATATATATATATATATATATATATATATATATATATATATATATATATATATATATATATATATATATATATATAAATAATAAGTGAACTTACTAAAATTTATGCTTCAATACGATGTAGAGTTCCTGTAAAGGTAACTCTTTTTATCATTTGTTTTAAACAATAATGTAGAAGGTATAGTTGCCATGATGTTATAAAACTGACTAATACTTCGATGTTCTCATATCATGATTTTTATATAAACCGCAATGAAACAAAAATATATACATATTTGACTCATTCAAATTATCTATAATTTCAAAACAAATGTCATAACTACATAGCTGCAGATTTTTATTCAATAAACGTAATATTCTTCGTTATAAATTACAGTAAAAGATCAAGGATTAATCGATTCACCATAATTACAAAGTTGCAAAATTTATTCAATTAATTTTATCTAGTGTGCTATAAATTATATGAAGCAATATTAAAGGTCAATTCTATCATCTATAAATTCATTCAATTAATATTATCTTAAGCGTTAAATGACATTAGTATGCCTGTACCAGTGAAATTTATTTGTCCTCAATGTAAGAGGGAAACCGATATGATAAACATGCCTTGTATTCCTTGTTGTTATTCAAGTTATTATAAAGAGATAAAACATATACCTCCCAACTATTCGAGTAAATCAAAATGAGTACCATGATAAATTTGTGATGAATTCCTTAATTTTTATTACATATATTATATTTCGATAACCTTGTGACTTTAGATATAAATATATCTTACTTATTAAGCAACTTAGTTTATATGATGAGTGCAGAGAGAATTGAACACATTTACGATGATATTGTATCCAGACTAAATGAGGTGAGTAAATTACTTAAAACTGCACATGAATTTTCAAAATGGAATAAAATTATAAATCGGTCTATTTTCAGAATGAGAAAATATATGAGAGATAAAAATCATTTGAATAGCTTATTACATCTTAAGGCCCTTTTGAGTCAGCTTAAGTTTTATAAAAAATCATTCAGTGAATCTGCAAAACGATTAAAATTGGGTTGAAAAAAATTAATTTAAGATGGGAAGAAATCGAAACCTGCTTTAAACATAGAATTGAAAGTGGATGTATTTTAAATTACACATATAAAGATCCTGAAATTTTTTAAAGAAAGCTTTTCATAATTTCAAAGTTTAAATTAAAAAGCATTAAAATCATCAAATTTTGAAAGCTAATACTATATTTTATGCTAAATTCATTAAACCTCAATCATTAGAAACAGATATTAAACATTTCATAACAAAAATGAAATTATTTGATAAAATGGTATAGGAAATTTGTTCTTGATAAACTGCTACCTAAGCTTTCTGAATTTTCAGACAGAAGATAGTGGTTGGGGATTTCTGAAATTCTTTTTTAAAAGTAAATATAAATAAAATAATCCTTTAGGTGTTGGAAAAATACTTTTATAGAATTACATAAATTTATTCAAACTAAAAAGCTGTCTTTAATATAAAAATAATGATGAATATTGCTATAGATGTTGTTTTCCATAATTTGTCTGAATATGATTCACATTTCATTATTAAGTCATTATCAAAGAATATTCCTGGACGTATAAATTTATTACCACTTAATGAAGAACGATATATTTCATCTCAAAAATATATTGAAAATACTAAAATTCATTGTAAATTTATTGATTCCTTTCGTTTTATGTCTTCTTCATTAGATAAATTAGGATCGTATTCACCTCAAGAACATAAAACCATCGTTGAAAATTTTGGTAAGTCTGACTTAGAGTTTCAGTTATTACAACAAAAGGCATTTTCTCTTATGAACATTTTAATTCATAGAAAAACTTGATGAACAGAAATTACCTCCAATGGAAAATTTCTTTTCTAAAATTAAACAACAACATATCACAAAATTAGAATATGAGCATGCTCAGTTAGTTTCGAAAACATTTAATATTAAAAATCCACGTGAATATGCTGAACTTTATTTGAAAACAGATGTATTATTATTATCTGATATTTTTGAGAATTTTCGAAGAATTTGCAGATCCAATTATGGACTAGATCCGCTACATTATTGTACATCACCTGGTCTAGCTTTTGATGCTATGCTCAAAATAACAAATATTAATTTAGAATTGATAACAGACATAGACATATTTATGTTTTTTGAAGCTGGTATCAGGGGAGGAATCCCACAATGCTCTAATTGATATGGAAATGTAAATAACATGTATATGAATGATTATTATCAATCTGAGGAAGATTCTTATATTATGTATTTTGATATTAACAACATGTATTGATGGGCTATGTGCCAATACCTCCCTTGGTGGTTTTGAATGAGTTGAAGATATTTATTCTCTACCAAATATTTTAAATATGAATGAAAATGGTGATATTGGATATATTTTTGAAGTAGATCTTATATATCCTCAAAATTCATTCGATTTGCATAAAGATATACCTCTTTGTCTTGAACACCTAATACCACCAGGAGCAAAAATTAAAAACCTAA
Source organism: Cryptolaemus montrouzieri (assembly GCA_013387265.2). Classification (NCBI taxonomy): domain Eukaryota; kingdom Metazoa; phylum Arthropoda; class Insecta; order Coleoptera; family Coccinellidae; genus Cryptolaemus; species Cryptolaemus montrouzieri. Next base: position 27,105 of record JABFTP020000133.1, read on the forward strand.
ACTACTAACGACATAACTAACAAAAAGGAAATATATCATTCATTTCAGTGTATTAAAACAAGCTGTTACCTTAGGAATTAATATTGATAAAAATCATAGAGTACTTAAATTTAAACAGTCAGATTGGTTAAAAAATATTTTGAACTGAATTTTGAATTGAGAAAAAAGCTAAAACTGATTTTGAAACTGTATTCTTCGAGTTAATGGTAAATTCTGTATTTGGTAAAATGATAGAAAACGTTAGAAAATATAAAAACGCGCATCTAGTAAATAAATGGAAAGGAAGATATGGGGCAAATTATTATATTGCGCAACCAAATTTTCATAGTTGTACAATCATTGATAATAATTTGATTTTAATTGAAATGAATAGAATAGAAATAACTTTCAATAAACCAATATATATTGGTATGAGTATCTTAGATATTTCAAAAACAATATTATATGATTTTCATTATAATTTTATGAAAAAAATATTGAAATAAGGCTAAGTTATTATACAGTGACACAGATAGTTTAATCTATCATTTTTTCATGAAAATATTCACAATATTATAAAAAGAATATCCATCTGTTTGATACATCAAATTTTGATCTTCAAAATCCATATAATATACCTTTACAAAATAAAAAATCTTTAGGTCTTATGAAAGATGAAGCTGGAGGACAAATTATATTGGAATTTATAGGTTTGAAATCAAAATGTATTCCTTAAAAATACAGACTCCTCCTAATTGTAGTTTAGACCTAAGAAAAAATTAGACAATCAAGGTGCTAATGAGCAAGATATTAAAATATCTATTGCAAATATTGGTATAACTAAAAAGCTAAAGGTTGTCACTCATCTACATTAAGAATGATAACATTTGAGGATTATTATGGCTGCTTATTCAACCATAGAGACATTTTATCACATCAGTTCCTAATCAAATCAGAAAAGCATGAAGTATATACTGTTAAACAAAAAAGTTACTCTTTCAAATTATGATGATAAAAGAATTCTTAATTATATTTCAACTGATACTTATCCATATGGGTTTGAAAAATTTTAATGGAGTTTAAAGTAATTTACTAATTTTATATTTTAGGAAAAAAGTGGAACAATATATTGGGGTGAATGAGAAAAATATTTTGTTTCTGTAATTGTAATAGCCAACGCTGATTTGTTATTATGTACTGAAACGATACCACCAAGTCCTGAACTTGAAATACCTATAAAGAAAAAGAAGTAATAACCAAAAATATGTTATTTTCTCAGTAAAACAATAATATTCAATTCAAACGAAATTCCAAGAAATATTATTTTTAAATAATTAACTTTATGATATCTTTTTTCTAGGAAACAAAGTTTCAGCGCAATTCTTAACTCTAATTGATAAAGATTCATCAGTCAAGAGAAGTGAGTTGAAGTAAGATGAGTGAACATTTATTCGACCTAGTTCATGGTTTAATAAGACGTAAGATTAAGTTATATGACTTAACATCTGAAGAATTATGTCAACTACCAATGGCATACTATAAAAAAGAAGCAAAAGGCTATGAAATAAACATGGTATGGAATCGTTTGAGTGAAGAATATAAAAAAGAATAGAAAATGCAATTACAATGCACTGGACACTGGTCGAAGTCAGAGATATCTGGCATGGATTTTCCAGATGGACCACTACCCAAAAGAAAAGACTGTTCAATATGTATGTTAAATAAATAAAATTATAAAACAATGTGAATTAATCTAATGAAAATAAAAAAACTTCAATTTTGTGTCTTTATTAATTCAATTATATTTTTACATTTCATGCATAGTTTGATTCAGCTTTAAATTATCTTTACAGTTTATTTTGATTCTTCGTTTATCACTTCAACATTTATTCAATAATTTGTAGAGAATCTTCTCCTTTTATCTAAACATTCTTTTTCTCTTTGAATACAACTATCAATATTTGTATCCAATTCTTTCATTATAGATTTTTCTTCTTTTAATTCATCTTGGCATGCATTCATTTTCATCTTACTCGTTTTAACTTCTTCAATTAAATTTTCTTTTGCTGTTTGCAAATTTTCTTTTTGTATTTCTAAATTTAATAATTTAATTTTTCCTTTTGTGAAGCATTCATCATTTCTACTGCTACAATGTTTTTTTGAATATAGGTTAATATTTTTTCGAACAAAGTTTGATTGATATTGCTCCATTGTGCTGCCAAAAGAAATTTTCTTTAAATCGTGCATTTACCACATTCTTCATATCAGACATTTGTTCATCACCTTGATAAATTTTTGTTAAACATTTTCATGTGTTTGATATTCATTTTCCAATAGTTTCTGACAATTATCTAGTTCGTTATGACATTTTTGATACAACAGATAACTATAATTATATAAATGAAAATACTCAGACCTATAACGTGTATCATTAAGGTTAACATCTTCTATTTCACTCGAAATAAAATAAGTATTAATTGCAATCAATATAAAAAAACTCAAAATAAATTGATTCATTTTTTTCTCTCCTCTACTTTGAACACAAAGCACTTATTAACTGTAACCAACTAAATAATATCTTTCCACTCTTTATTATATTTCAAAAATACATTGTGATAATCTCATACTTCTGTCACCTCCCATGGACAAACACATAGGTCCACTGTTATTGTTGTGCATTTTTCACACTTTCCAGCAAATAGTTTTTGTCTTAAACAAAAATTAATCAAAATTGAATAAATAATTTAGAAGTTTACTTACAAATCAATTTCAAATTCTTCTTCTTCTTCCTCTGCACGTTTTCTCTTCATACTTTCCTTCTTAATTGGTAGAGGATTCAGATCTATCACTCTCAATGCTCTATCCATAGTTATAAAATGAATATTTCATAGAAACTATCCGCTTTTATATCTTCAAACTATTGATAAACTTATTATTGTATTCATACATTATTCATCTATTACAAATAAAAATAATATTTATATATTCCTGAAGGTTATCATTTATATTCCAATATCAGCAAAATAATAAATATTAATTAAACTCGAATAGACAAATCAATTTTTTCTATAAATATCCCTGGAAATTATGATAATTCACCTATTCAACTTGCACAAACAAGTCGAAACTTCCATAAACAAGTCGATTTTTTTTCTCACCTAAAGGGCATCATTATCAATAGCAACAACCAATTAAAATTAATTGAATTTACGTCATCGCTTTTTTTAACTCAACCAACCCAGCCTTGCCTAGCGTGCACATGCCCCATAACACCACGCCGAATAAGAATAACCACGCCCACACACCAAAAAAAAACACCCCACTAAGGAAAAACAACCCCCCAAAAAATACACCCCTCCGCCCCATCCTCCCCTCTACACACCTGCACAGGTAAAACCCAGGTCACGTGACGCTGATTACGTCACCACCCACCCGCCTCTTCTCCAAAAACCCCTTCTGGTCATTGTCGACAACTCTTCGTCTTATCTCTTCTTCTTCACCTCACTTCTTATACAAAAGGTCAATACAAGGTCACGGACAACCCCCCTATCGCCCTCTTCAAACAGAACCGGATGGTATGTGATCTAGCACGCTCCTAGCTTATCTACTCATATAATATGAAATTTGAAAGGAAACATATATCGACGTTGAAGATTGAAATTTTTTTCCATAATTTTCTTCATCTATAAAATAATTGATATTTTCTATCCATAATCAATGTGACAACACTGTGTGTTTAGTCTGACACCTCTAGGGGTGCCCGAAAGTAGGCAGCAACAGCAGAGTTACGGACAAAAATCATCGTTCGCCGCCGGTTTTCTGTATCCAGGGTAAGTAAACCTCCTCCTCATTTAACTGGGTTGTCGTGGTGGCACTATAGATTGTAGAAAGAAAGCAAAAACAAAAAACTCTATGTTGTTCAAGTGGGCGAAATATTGGACTTACCAAGATTTGCTTCAATACAGGGAATCATGGCCACAGTTTTCTAGGGTTAACCGTTTCGAAGCAGTATGTTTTAATGAATAATTCTATGCATTTGAGGTAGTTTACAGTTCAGAAACTGAAATTATATCTTATGAGAACTAAGAATATCATAATACTCTCGTAGGTATTCAATAAATATTTCGATGTGAAGCTATTCATTGCATGTTACTTTCCCTATATCAAAATTGTCTTGTATTTATTGTTTCAAATGCTATAAAAATTCCGATTTAGATTGTTGGTGGCACTTATCAACGATATAATCCTCCCATCATCGCCAGCATATCTTTTCTCAAGTAAAAAATATCCCATCTTTATATTGCTTTGAAAAAGGTCCGATAATCTCAATTCTCCAAAAACACTGGTTGCTTTTGGTTGCAGGCTCTGTAGCTATAAGAAAAGACATTCAGGTGATAGTTTTTCCCAGAAATTATATATTCTATGACGTTCTGGAGTTTGTCTACGAGGTTCGAATTACCTTAGAATGTATTTTCAATAATGAACGTAATATAGAATTTAAATTTTTCGATGATTTAAAAGTGTTCTTTAAATATGTGGACCATCTATGAACCTCATCTCAATTTTTCAGTCCTGACCTATCTTAACCAGCCAGGATCGCGATTCTGGCTGGTATATCTTCATCTTCTTCTTCTTTTTTCACTGAGCTCGATATCGGGGTCATTTACTCAATCCATTTGATAATTCAATTGGGCCCAACATCTTCTGACTGATCTTGGTTTACCAATACCCAATTAGTTCAACTTCTTCATTTAGCAGACTTGATTTATTTGTATTATCTTTCCCCTTTTTTTCTCAGTCGGTCAAGGATGTAAGGTTGAAAGGTTCTACCAATTAGGACTACAGACAAGAACACAAGCATGCGGTCCTGGACTTCATAACTACTATTCAGTATTTTATGTGTATTCGTTAACTACATGCATATTATAGTTTAATAGATGATTCACTTAAAAATTGTATTATTCTTTTGCAGATACGAATATCTACAGGCAATATTATATCATAAATGCACTTCGGAAAGTTTGAAAATTTTTTTAAGATGATGATGTTCTTAATAAATTAATTAATATTCCTACTATTATTCGAACAGTTAAAAAATATGATTCAAGTCGCCAACCGCTCCACACTCACACCTATCGGAATCTCTCTTTAATTTTGAATAAATGAGATGGAGATAAACAATGTAAAGACCTAATTCTGCACATAGTAGTGATGTAATGTCGGGGTAATTCTATTTTATGAAACCATGGGGGAGAAGACAGCTTATCACGGTTCCTCATATGAGTATATGCTCTTCCTTTAGTAATTCCCAAGTGGGACCATTTCTCCTTCCAATTTTTCCATATTTTACATTTCCATTTGGGAAAAAAATCCCTCACATCCCCCTTTATCCGTTTTATTCTTTCCAGCAGAGAACCTTCTTTAGCTAGGCTGTCAGCTGCATCGTTTCCTGCAATTTTGGTATGACCGGGAACCCACAACAATATGAGACTGTACCCTTCGTTCTTCAACCTGATTATTTCGGATCTGATGCCTAATGTAATATGATCATTGGAAGCCTTTATTTTCCAGTTAGTAATTTTTCTAAAGCATTTTTAGAGTCTGAAATTTTCAAACTTTTTTTAATTTCATGAAAATAAATTAACTCTAACGCTTTCTGGATCGCCAATATTTCCGTGGTACATATAGAAAGATAGTTGGGAATTCTTTCCTTAAAGAAGTTTTTTTGTGACACATACACACCTATTGCCACTTTTTCATTCCTGGTGGAAACATCTGTGAAAATTTTTCTATATAACGAAAATTTATTATTGCATTGTTCCAAAAATAGTTGGGAATTATCATTATGTGTTCTTTCCAGTCCAAGCGTGATATAATTAATTTGAGTATACTGAAAATTCAGAGGATATTTGAAACAAGGAAGTAGACCATTTGAATAAACATTCTCTGTGCCATCCATATATTGAATTGCTCGAGAGTTTCTCCTCCCAAAGATGACGCCAAAATTCAAAGATCTGATTTTTAATAAGACTGGATTATTAACTGTACGATGGAGTTTACTGACAAATCTAATAGCCAACCATAGTATTCTATCCTGCAACGGTAATTCAGAGCTTTCAGTCAATAAAATGTTGGTAGGAGTAGATTTCATAAATCCAAGGGCTGTTCGAACAGCAGCATACTGAATTCTATCTAATCGGTCCGATGAGTTTTTGGGACATTTAGCTATAAAAATGCTACCGAAATCTTAGTAAGGATGGGTAAAAACCCCACCAGATACATAATGATTTCATGACATTTATGCCCCTCAAAGCTTTCTTTGCCATATTATCGACTTGACCTGATCAAATAAGTTTATGATGTATATTGACCCCTAAATATATTGTTGATTTTACCCATAGAATAATATTCTCACCCACTGTAAGGGGAGGTAAATTAATCCAGCTTTTAGACTTGTGACAACACAAAGCCTTAGATTTCTCTGGTGAAATTGTAAAACCTTTATCTCGTGCACACTGATTGATGCAATCTAGAGCTTGATTCATTCTACTATTAGCATTTCTAAAGTCCCGATCTTTGACAACAATAGTTTTGTCGTCAGTATTTATTATCATTTCCGCACCCTGAATATGAGATATACCTTCGGACATATCTTTAACAAACCAATTAAAAAGGATCGGGCTTAGGGTAGATCCTTGGGCCAACCCAATATTTGCTTGATTGGGTCCCACCAGTTCTTTTGTACAAGGATCAATAATATATATATTCCTCTGCGACATTAGGCTCTTAATGACTTGAACTATTACTACCGGAATCTTATCATTTATTGAGTCTAATAGGAAAAAACTATTCATAACTATCATATGCTGCTTTAATGTCTAAAAAAACTATTATTACAACCTCATTTGATGTAAAAGCAAGATTTACTAAATAGGAAATTGCATCATTAATTGATTTCCCTTTCCGAAACCCAAACTGTAAGTTTTCCTCTGGAATAATAGTTTCGTATATTCTTTCAAGTCTAACAGCCAAAATTGTTTCAAAAATCTTCAGTAAACATGACATTAAGGCAATTGGCCTGAAATTATCTGCATTGCTGGGGTTCTTTTCCGTGTTCACAAATAGGAATAATTACTGAATTTTTAAGATTTGAAGGAATAACCCCAGTACACAAAATGTCTTTATAAAAGTTCAACAATTTAACTTTAACTGGAAAAGGGAGGTTCTTTATCATTGGGTATGAAAACCATCCATTCCTAGTACTGAGTCTTTTTTTTCTGAATTATATTAATCATCTCATGCATTGAAATAGGAGGAAAATGTCTTGCATTCTCCTGGACATATTGAACTGGTAGCAGGGGGTGATAGGTAGGCATAGGCGGTCCAGTATCTCCTGACCACAAGTCTCTGTACATCGATCAATTTGTACCGAACTAGAACTAAAGTTTGAATCTCTAAATGTTCGCCCACATTTACTAGAATTTTTTTGTGATAGATTTGCGCAGAAAAGCTGAAAAGCTTCTTTTTTCTTAGTTTTAATTTTGTATTTAGGCTGCGATTGCGCTCGTTTAGCTTCAATGAAATTATTCATAGTTGAATTACTTAAATAGTTCTTAAAACATTCCTGCCTCTTCTTAACTACGTCACTAAGATCATCATCCCACCATGGAATTTCATATTAATTTCCTTTTTTGGAGTATTTCTTTTCAGGAATAGATTTTCTTGCAGCCTCTACTATGAGTTGTTGCAAGGAATCAATATCATCAATCTTATCTGAAATTACTTGAGGTGAGAAAAATTCCTGGAAAGCGTCCCAATTAGCTTTTTTAATATTGAACCTAGTCAGTGGAGATCGTCGAATAAGTTGAACTGTATGAGGAAAATTATTTATAAAATCAATGAACACTGGGAGGTGATCGCTTGATCCCGGATCTTTACAAACAGACCATTCTAAATCTAATCTTAAATCTGCAGAGCATAACGTGAGATCAGGTGCACTTTCATCAGTCCCTGGTGGTGTTATTCTAGTGGGACTTCCATCATTTAATATACATATATCGTCATTATTTAATATAAAATTAGATACTGTTAATCCATGTCTGTTAGCCCCTCCAGAACCCCACATAGAGTGTTGGGCATTGAAATCCCCTATTATAAGTGGTGGAGATAATTGTACATATAAATCATTCAAAAATTCTCCGTCCATTTCAGCATCAGGTGGATAATACAAATTTATTATCTGAATGTTCCCAATCTTTATACATTGAACTTCGACCCTATCCGGAGGGTAAAATGTTTAAAATTGACAATTGAAAATTGAATTGATTTATTAATTAAAATGGCAACTCCGCCACCGTGTCTGTCCCTATCCTGTCTTATGATATAATATCCTGGTATATTAAAACAATTCCTCACTCAGCCATGTTTCTGATAAAAGAATTAAATCAGGATTCATTTCCTGAATTCTCAGTTTCAGATTCATTGAATTAATATTTACAGATCTCAAGTTCCACTGAATAATCCCAGCCATAATTATGAGCATCAAGAACTATTGGTTTCCATGTCCTCTCTAGTGCAACTAGTGAGTGGTGGAAACCTGTCCTGATATCTTTTTTCCTCTAATTCACGTTTTTCTAAAAGACTCTTAACTAACTCACAGTCATAGTTTATTGCCGCATTGTATACTCTGTCTTTAAATAACTCCCCTTGAAGAGTAGAACATGTATTGTTCCTTAATAGTATTATAGATGGGTCGAATGAAGGAGAAGCTGTATCAATCAGTTGATTTTTATTCGCTACTCTATCGTAGCCCTCAGGGTGAGAGGGAGGTGTCTTTCTTTTTTTAAGCATTGACACATAACTGGCTCTTTGCTGTGTTTCCAGCATAAGACGACGATTGGAAATTTGAATAACTGATGATTCTTGAGGAATTCTTGTCGTAGATGGAGATTCTCCCACTGGGAGGAAATTTTGCGGTTGGAAAGAGGGGCCGATATAGTCCTTCCTAACCTGTTTTATCGCATCAAAATAAGATGTTTTCTATTGCTATGATCTCATGATTTTTTTTGTCTGCCAAACTCTGGACAAACCCTATCTGTGGAGGCATCTCTACCTTGACAGTGCACACAACAAGGATTGTTTTTATTGTCACAATCATTTTCCTTATGGGAATCCCGGCAATTTCTGCACCTTTTTCTGCCATTACAATTTCCTAGCACATGACGATACCTTAAACATTTATAACATTGTATGACGGGGCCAATAAATCATTTCACTCGTCTTATGCACCCCCATATGCCCACAAAATCCGGGATGCCCTTTTCCTCGAAAGTAACCACCCAGGAGTTAGATGGGATATATTCAGCTTTACCATCTGTAATAACACGTCTATTGAGTTGTCTAGCCCCGATAATTTTAATTTTAGTATCGGCTTTCAAAATGTCATCTTCAGTAATTGCATCACCTATATCCTAGAGAACCTACTTGATACCATACGTGAGGGAATGTATACATCATATTCATTCTTAAGGAAGTCATGTGATGTCAAAAATGTATTTACTGATACCGATGTATTAAATTCGATTGATATTCTTTTTCTACCCTTCCTAGCTATATTCTTTATTTCTACTATTCCTTGGTTATTCAATTTTTTCCTCAAATGCATTGGATGTAAATTACCTATATTTTCTGATTTGGATTCAATAATGAGAATAAATGGACCATAACTGGTTAATGGATATAGTAGATCAATTTTCTTTCTAAATTTAGATTCGTTATTCTTTTGAACTATTTTTTTTCCCATCAATACTTTAATGGTTTGTGATAATGTATCCGCCTCGCGCAACATGGCTTCATCTTCATGAAATTGTACCTTTAGAGCTTGAACTTCCTTGGACAGAGCAAGAGAGTCCGCAAGTGAAAAATTATTTTTTTATCTGGTCTTCGGAAGTTTATGCCCTATTTAGGCGACTCTTTCAAACTCAGTACTTTTTGTTCAAGGACAACATCCATAACCAGACCCCGGATTTGAACCAAGAGCCTTTGCTAAGCAGTTCCAATATGCTTGCGCACTAACCATGCAGCTACCGAGGCGGTTGGCTGATATATAAACTTCAATTTATTCTATGGGGTGCTTTGTCATCTTCTGTACTTGGTCTATGTTCTGTATTTACACTAGGCATAGACTAAGTATAGAATATAGTATATATATATATATATATATATATATATATATATATATATATATATATATATATATATATATATATATATATATATATATATATATATATATATATATATATATATATATATATATATAATAATATTTATTTATCCAACAAGATACATCGGTATATAGGACATGTCATGAGAGAGTATCATCCTCCATAAATTCTTTAATAGAATAATATGCCTTTCTCAGAAGAAAAGACTTAAGAACAGATTTGAACACTTTTGTAGGCTTAACTCTCAGATGGTGAGGTAAAGTATTGAAAAATTTGATACTCTGGTATGTTGGAGAGTTCTCAAATTTTGAAGTACGATGTTTCGGCAAGAGAAGAGTTGACTGACTTCTAGTTGCATAATCGTGATACATAGAGAGTTTCGAAAAGTTAGCCTCATTATCCTTTAAATACACTAAACATCTATAAATATACACACATGGAAATGTCAAAATGGCATTCTCAATGAAAACAGGTTTACATGACATTCTGGGGTTTATATTGAACATCATTCTCAGAATTCGTTTCTGAAGAATGAGAACCCTATTTACATCCACTGAATTCCCCCATAATACAACATTATAAGACAAATGACTATGAACAAGACTGTAATACACTGTCATCAGGGACGTAACTGGCAGCGAATCTTTTATTTTACATAAAGCAAAATAAGCTTTATTCAATTTCCTACACACATGCTCAACCTGTTCTGACCATGTCAGTCCACTGTCGACATGAATACCAAGAAATTTTGTGCATGATTTAGATGTTAAAGCACTGTCCACAATCAGATGTCTCTCATCAGCATTTCTCAAACCAAAGAACAAACATTCAGTTTTACCAACATTTAAAATTAGAGCATTATCATGACACCAACAGTTGAAAGAGTTAACAATTTTTTACAAGCACTTGCCAGCTCCTCAGGACTCCGCGCTGTGACACCAAATGAAGTGTCATCAACAAAAATAATGATTAGCATTAATATCTCTACTATAATATGATCTGGTAGATCATTAATGAAAAGAAGAAACAACAAAGGTCCCAGCACGGACCCTGAGGAACCCCAAGTTTACATTGTAATCACTGGACCAACTGTCCTGTACCTTAACCCGAAAAACTCTGTCTGACAGGTAACTTTTATCCAATCCAGAAAAACACCTCTAAATCCTAAGTTGTACAGTTTATTCAGAATGAAATTTAAGTTGAGGGTATCAAACGCTCTGGAAAGATCAAAAAACAGGCCTGCTACATATAGCCCCTCATCCAGGCTTTTATAAACATGATCTACGAAAGAAATCGCAGCTGACTGCGTAGATCTGCCTTGCCTGTAACCATGTTGACAGTCTGTCACAAGCTTGAACTTATTTATGAAGTCCATCATCCGATCAAGAACAATCCTCTCAAACACTTTAGAAAACACACTCAAAATAGATATAGGTCTATAATTGGCAATATTACTGGTGTCGTTCCTTTTGAATACTGGAATAACAGTTGATACCTTAAGTGCAGTTGGAAACTTACTTGTAGAGATAGAGAGATTTAGAATGAAAGACAAATGGGGAGCAATCTGCTCAGCTATACACTTCAAAATTTTTGAAGAAATACAATCAATACCAGTACTTTTTTTTGATTTAAGTAGTCTAATGGTTGATATAATCTCACCTTCCGTAACCGGAAAAAAAAGAAATTGCAACTTTTCATTATTGACGATGTGCAGCATTGTGAAATGTTATTCCCGAAATGCTGATGAAGACATTTGTTATTTACTGATGAGAAGTATTCTCCAAACGCTGATACAATCATTTTAGGTTCTGAACAGATTACACCATCAATACATAATGAAAATTGGTTTTATATGACGACGATTTACCTAATTCTTCATTAACAATGCTCCATACAGTTTTATTCTTGTTGTGAGCTGTATTCAAACGGTTTTCCATGTACTCATATTTGGTTTCCTTAATAAACATCTATAATTTTTCTTTGCCTGCCTGTACTCTAGATCTAAGCTCGTGGAATTTAAGTTCACCTTTAACCAGTATAAATTTTTCAAGTCCATACTTGCTCGCTTAACTACATCAGATACCCAAGTTTTTTACAGTTACCAATCGTGAGACGTTTTAAGGGCAACATTGATCCAGTGAATCCTGTATAATGAGCAAAAATTCCTGAAGCACGCATCCACGTCAGAAAAACAATAAATTTCACTGAAACTCAAGTTGGAAATCAGAGTCGTGAAATCTGCAAGATTTCGTTCATGAATATTACGAACAATTTTTGTTGCGGTTTATTATCAACCAACTTTTGATCACTGACGTTACATTCTACATAAATGGCCTTATGATCACTAATATGTGGTTCGAAAACTCGAAATTCAGAGATGGTTACATTAGAATTAGTGATGACGTAGTCTAACTTAGAACGTGAAATCAGACCTGACGAGGACATAAATTCTCTAGTAGGTTCCAAAGATGAGACTTTGAGATATAAACTTCTTAAGAGATCATCAAGCAATTTCCGAGTCAAGCACCTGTCATCCAGATAATTAATGTTTAAATCTCCACATAAAATATATATTTGCTTTTACCGCAACAGCGTTGTAAAATGTGCGATAATCTATCAAAAAATATCTCTAAACTACCTGAAGGAGGTCGATAGACACTAATGATGTATACTGATGACTTATACGTATATAGCTTTATGACACAAAACTCACAGTGCATTTCTTCACAATATTTGGACCAGTCAATTTTTTCAAACTTGATACATTTCTTGACATAAATCATAGTTCCACCGTGCCCTCTAGTGGGCCTACAATAATACACAGCCTGGGTATAATTGATCAAAGATGTGGCTGCAATACTTTGATCGTCACACCAGTGCTCCGCCACACTAACTATGTCAGGATTCATGGTAGATAATAACACTTCTAGAGTGTTCAACTTATTGGTTATACACTGAACGTTCAATTGAAGCAACTTAAGATTGAAATAACATTTAATTTCGTGCGAAATTGTTACTGATCTTTGTTCGGCTTTTTGCGCTGAAAAAAATGGTATACATTAGCCCTGTTGGGCCAGTTTGTGGCAACAAGAGCTTTGTCATATTCATTATCTGAAACCATTACTTTGAAAGATGCGTAGCTTCTGGATATTTAGAAACTAATAGTTCGCACTTTACGTGCGAGAATTTATCCTTGAGAAATGTAAGCAGATCATCTTCTGTGGTCCCAGGCTTCAAATTTGTCACATGCAGGGCCTTAAATTTTTGTACACCCTCAACCTTCGAAGGACCTGAGAAATTTTCAACAACTAAAGTTCGACTTTTCCTAGGACGTTTATGTTGACTGACCAGTTTCCAATCATCCTGGGATTCCAAATTCCTATTTCGTTCATTTTCTCTCGAGCATTCAGTACTCGATGTTTGAATATTCACCGACAATTTATTTTGTTTTGTTGACCTAACCTCAGTCAAACGATTTGACGTCTTCGGAAGATTGGTTATGTTCCTAACGGGCGCAGGCGCCATTTCAGAGGTCACGATCGAAGAACCCTGGGTTGCAGTTCGCTCAATAGGTAGAGACAGAGAGTAGTTAGAATTTGCAGTAGTTAAATTTGCATCGATGGCTGGATCATTCGTTACAGTTTTCCTACCCGTTTTCTCTTGTTTACCTTTTGCGGCCGATAAGTTTTTCTGCATGGAACTTTCTAACGTTGCAATTTTAAATTCCAACAAATTGTTATTTTTTTCCAAAATTGCATTTTTCGATTCAAGCTCGAAAATTATCTTCAACAGGAGATCTACGTACGTAGATTCTTTATTAATTTCTCTTAATTTGACGCCGGAATCTTCTACTTCAGGTGTTCGAAGAGATGTTGTTTCACTTGAAAGCTTGATTTCCTCATCACAGCACTTTTTAATTTTTCCACTACAACTTCGATGGAAAACTTTAGGGCATACGTTACATTTAACGCCACTTTTTACTACAGAATTTCCACAAAAATCACATTTATTCGGTTCTGTAAACAGAGCATCACTAGTACCGACTTTACCGCTGATATATATATATATATATATATATATATATATATATATATATATATATATATATATATATATATATATATATATATATATATATATATATATATATATATATATATATATATATATATATATATAGTCTAAGTATAGATGTAACGTCTCCTAGTGGAGTTTGTAATTTTTCACACGAGAAGCTGATTCAGTACTTATAATTATCGATATTGGAAGAGTTTAACTATAACATATAACGTAATGAATGTTTAAAGAAAAAAAAGACTTACCAATTGATGGAAGTTGAGGTTGGGAAATGTATTTATTATTATAGGTTCTTCGTCCTTTTAACGCACAAATCGAGTTGCGCAAAATAGTATTTATTCGCACAAAATCAAATAGTATTATCAGTAGTGTATAGGAACCGGCATACAAGATCGTTTCGAAAAAGGTGATTCCGTTCTGTTTTTAATCTGTAAGTAATCTGTCTTCCTCTTGATTGCATGTGGCCCTCTCCTTTCCTCTCATTGTGTGTGATGAAGATATGGGATATTATGTGGAAACGGATTATACAGGATGGAAGGAAAGAAGATTGGCAAGTACAATGATTTTTTATGAACTATTGGAGATGTATGCAAGTTGAAATTAAAGAAAATCGCGACAAGTATGATCTCTTTCCTTAATTTGCATGATATATAAAAATGAGAAATAAACAAAAATAGAATAATAAGCGAAAAGAATTGAAATCAAATTATTAAATAAAATAAATGAAAAATTAAATTTAGGGGAGTAAAGGGGAAACGAAACATTCCCACCCCGCTGAAAATGCCAGGGCATTTTCTGACGATTAATTTTGAGGGAGAGGGCAAAGTTTAACCAATGGTCTCTTAAAGATACCTTTGGTCGTTTTCACAGTAGCAATTCTTGCGATTCCGTCTTCACCCGAATGTAGCTGAGTAATTCTAGCCAAATGCCAATCTAAAGGATGTGACTGCTCATTTTTAATCAGAACCAACGATCCTTCTGCAATAGATGGCATTGGATGATTTCATTTTGATCTTTGATGTAAGGTATGAAGGTATTCTGTACTCCATCTTTTCCAGAAGTCTTGGTGAAGACGTAACGAAAGGGGCTCCATAGTCAAGAAGTGACCTGGAGTAAGAGCGCGCAAGTCGTTAGGATCACTACCAATAGGACACAAAGGTCGTGAGTTCAAGGTTGCCTCAATTTGTGTGAAGACTGTGTTTAATTCTTCATATGTTAGGACTTGCATACCTATTAGACGAATTAAATGACCTTTGACACTCTTAATACCTGCCTCCCATAATCCTCCCATATGTGGTGAGAAGGGGGAGTTGAATTTCCAAAGGATGGATTCTGTATTTCGGTATGCGTAAAGATTTCTTTTAAATATTTAGCACTAGCAACAAAGTTGGTACCGCAATCGGAAAATACGTTAGTACACCGCCCACTTCTGGCCATAAACCTACGAAAACCCATCAAAAACGTTTCTGCCGACAAGTCAGACAACAGCTCGAGATGCAATGCTTTTGTGGTACAACACACAAAAAGTGCGAGGTATGCTTTTAAGGTTTTCGCACCGCGTACACGACCCATGGTAATTGTGAAAGGCCCACCTAAATCAACTCCAATACTCTGAAAAGGTTTCAATTGCGAGATTCTAAATTTAGGCAAGTTGCCCATAGGGGGCTGAAGAGGTAAAGGATTTACTTTGAAACAAGTGTGACACTTTGAGAGAACCGAACGTATGATTTTCTTCGCAGAGAATACCCAGAACATCTGAACTAAATGAAACAAAGTGGCGTTCACACCTGAGTGTAAAAATGTAACGTGAATATATGATATCAAGCATGCTGTGAATTTACTTCTTGCAGGTAGAAGAATAGGATATTTTTTATCAAAATGTAATTCTGCATATCTCAATCGGCCTCCTACTCTCAAAAGTCCCATTTTGTCAATGAATGGGTTTAGTTTTCGTAGATATTTAGGCAATTTCTGACCTGAGGATACCAAATTGACTTCAGTGCTCAACTCTGAAGTTTGAACTCTCTTGACTAATACGAGTAATGCATTATGAAGCTCTGAAGCTGAAAAATTATCTGTGATGTATAATTTATTTTCTGTAGTTTTGAGATTTGAAACGAAACGGCATGCATAACAAATTATTCTCAATATCTTTTGTAATGACGAAAATTTAGTAAGTAACACATCTATATAGTCCCAAGGTGGTACGGAAACAGATAGACAAGTTTTGAAGCTTCTTCCAAAATATCATCAGATCTATCAACAGTGTCGTCAGGTAAATGCCATTGATTGCGATGCAAACGCAAAAATTCTGGCCCATTCAACCAAGATTGACAGTGAACTAAGTCGGAAGGGAACAACCCTCTAGTACCAAAATCAGCAGGATTATTTTCGGAGGGAACGTGAAACCAACGTTCTGGTGGCAATATATCTTGAATATAAGAAACCCTGTTTCCTACGAAAGTTTTCCATCTCTGTGGCGATGCTCTGATCCATGCTAAGGCAACTGTAGAATCTGACCACGCGTAGATATTTTGGAATTGTAGTTTATTTTCATAAGACACTAAAACGAAGCGTAATAATTTTGATAACAATACTGCCGAGCAAAGTTCTAACCTAGCTAAACTGAGCTTTTTCAAAGGTGAAACTTTAGATTTAGCACATATAAAATAAATACTAATTGAATTATTATTTTTATGTTATAGACGTAAATAAATGACGCTGCAATAGCCTCTTTCGGAAGAATCGCAAAAACAATGTAACTCAGCATTTTCGGATTTTACTCCCTCAAAGTAACGTGGAATCTGTAATTCAGAAAAATATTTCATTTCTGATTGGAAACGATGGAATTTTGAAACAATTTCATTTGGTGGACGAGCGTCCCAGTCAATGCCTGACACCCATAACGATTGCATAAGTATTTTGAGAAATATTATACAGGGTGCTAAATAACCTAAAGGATCATACATCCGAGCCACATTTGATAGAATAGTTCTCTTAGTACATATAGGGCTATATGCAATAGTAGAATAAGTGAAAGTATCGCTGACTGGATTCCACTGTAATCCCAGAATTTTCAAAAGATTTTCCTCTTTTTCATAGAATGAAAGAGGTGTAGTAAGAATATTAGATGGAGGAACATCTTTTAGAAGTCCAGGTTCGTTACTACACCACTTGCGTAGCTCGAAACCTTCTCTTCCTAATAGCAATATCAGTTGTTGAATTTTTAATCGGGCTGTTTCCCAGCTATCATCTCCATCTGTAATATCGTCGATGTACGTGTTTTCGAGTAAGATACGAGAAGCTAAGGGTAAATCGTGATAATCTTTGGCCAATTGTTCAATAGTACGCAGAGCAAGATACGGACTGCAGACTAAACCAAAGGGCAAAATTTTTAATCGATATTCTTGAATAGGATCAGTTGGAGAAAATCTCCACAGAAGTCGAAGAAAGTTTCGTTGTTCAGATACTACTCCGATCATTCGGTACATTTGACGAATATCTGAACAAAAAACATATCGATGTATGCGGAAATTGAGCAAAATGGTAACGAGATTTCTTTGCAATTTAGGACCTGTGCAGAGCGCATTATTCAATGAAACTTTGTCAGGAAATCGACTACTGCCATCGAACACTATTCGAACCGGCGTCGAAGTAGAGTTTTGTCGAATCACACATGAATGAGGCAAATAAAACGTATTCAAGGGATCATCGGATTCAGAAATAATTTCCATATGATCGTTGTTTAGATATTCTTGTATTATATTCGAGTAAGTTTCGTAAAGTGAAGGGTTATTAACAAGTTTTCTTTCAAGAGAAAGAAAACGACGCAAGGCTAGTATGCGAGTATCTCCAAAATCAGGAGATGTCGATTTGAAAGGCAAAGAAACTTCATAACGCCCTGTATTAGTTTTTGTTGTAGTTTTCACAAAATGTTGTTCGCAAAAAGTATCCTCCGGGGATGATCGATTGACAGAAGGTACTTCTTCAACTTCCCAAAAACGACGAAGTGTAGAATCTAAATCTGGAACTTTTTCATTATCAGCGATAGCTAAAAAAGATCTCACCCGCGGCGATAGTAATAATGCAGTTTTTCCCATCAGAAGGTAACCAAAAGTAGTATTAACAGCGACGGGTTCATCAGGTTTACCTGATATTCTACCATCACGTAAAATGTAAGGAAAAATATCTGCTCCCAGCAATATGTCAATTCTTCCAGATTTATTAAAATCCGGATCAGCAAGTAATAAATTTGAGACATGATTCCATTTCTTATTTGAAAATGAAACAGTTGGCATATCGTTGCAAATTTTGTCTACTACAACAGCATCTACATTCAAAGAAGTATTAGAATCATGAACTGGAGAAATTTGACAACGCACACCTGATTTCGCAGAAGTACTCATTTTATCTATCCCTTGAATCGAAATAGAAATATTGAACTTTTTTAGGTTCAATTTTGAAGCTATATCTTGTGATATAAATGTTACTTGGGAACCGGGATCAGCTATTCCTTTAATCTGATGTACATTGCCGAAAGAATCGTAAACATTAAGTTTCAATGTAGACAACAGAACGTAGGAATTCTTATGAGTTTGATCAGCAACCAAACCGTTGAAAGTATTAACTTCAGGCTGAGTGAAAGTAGAAGTAGAGGCTGTATGTTCTGTTATCACAGAATTCTCATTAGAAATCGGAAAATGTAGAAGTGAGTGGTGATTTTTACCGCATGTTCGGCATCTTTTTTCGGAAGTGCATTTTTTGAAGTTGTGTGACGTGGCCAAACAATTAACACAAGCATTAAATTTTTTGATTATGTCGAATCTTTCCTTGGGAGTTTTCGTATTAAAATCCGGACATTGGTATATTATGTGATCTTTCTTACATAAAAAGCAATTGTATGATTTTTGTGGTATGTAATTATTATTAGAATTCAATGAAACATTTTTTGTATGATTAAGAAAGGAAGATTTCTCCAAATATGGAAGCGATTTCTTTTCTGCGTAGGGAGTTTTGTGAATACTTGATTTTCTAACACTTTTAGAATTTAGAGATATGGATTCAACCGCCATACAATGTTTGATAAGAATGTTTCGTACATTTTCATAAGTAGGAATATTCGATGACGCATACTCTAATTCGAACATTCGCTGAGTTGCAGGGTCCAAACGATCCAACAACATGTTCATTATTATGAAATCCCACTGGTCCACTTCGAATCCCAACGTTTTCAGTGCCGCTAAATTTTCACTAAAAGTATCAAGCAAAATCCTAAGTGATTGATCACTATTTATTGCCCGAAAATTATCGATCTCTCTCCAATAAGAAGTAGCCAATAGTCTTTTGTTGTTATATCGTTCATTCAGAGCATTATACGCGATCATGTAATTATCATCAAGCAAGGGTGTACACTTAATCAATGCAAGCGGTTGTCCGGTTAGAACCGAAATCAAATAATTGAACTTTTCTATATTCGATAAATCTTCGTTTTTATGTATCAGTGAGTCAAACATGCCAATGAAAGTAGGAAACTTCTTAATATTTCCGTCAAAATGAGGAAGCTCGATTTTTGGTAACCTAACATTTCTACTGACATTAATAGATTTGGATTGATCGTGATCAGGTATTTCAAAAATATCGTAAAAGCAAGTTTCAATATTTTGACATTTGTCCAAAAAATCCTGCTCAATCGCTTGTTCTTCAAGTAATATGTTTTCTGCATTTTCCATAACAGAAACTGCGGATACAATATCAGTATGGTGTTTCTCGAAATTATTTTGCCAACGTTCCAAGCTTCTGCATTTGATCTTGAAACGCGAAAAGTTCTCAGGATCCTCTCTTATATTGAATGAGAAGGTATAGAGTTGTTCAATGGAAGAAATAACTCTCTGACGTTGAGCACGCCAGCGCAATAAATTTTCATTCGCGATAGGCATAGTGAAAAAACGAGTAATTTTATGTTGAAGTGAAGTAAAGTATTTTAATTCGTAGGTAGGAAAGAAATCTTATCGAAGAACAGGTATTGAAATGCGACAAAATAAAATATCTTATCCAAATAAGGGACCTGAAATAATTATTTTACGTTATGTAGTGCAGATGTATCGAATTTTATTAGGAAGTGTGCAATACACTATTAGTTCCTAATAATGAATTAACGAATAATTAAACACAGTCGTATCACCACGCGTAATGTAATTGAGGTATGAAACCCAGATGTAAAGCATTCACAGTAAGAGTATTAGAATAAATTTTATTTTCGAATGAAATTTCCTTCTTTATTGTCTGAATGAAGAAACGGAACGAATTAATGAAGATAAAATGAAATATTGATGTACTATGAGAATCTGAACATGTGTGTATGTAAACAAATGGCAAAGAAAAAAAGAAATCAAAGAAAGAGATTATACGTGTATACACTTCCAATCCCGATAATCAGAATTTTCATGAATGCAATGTATCCAGAAAATGTATGGAAATTCTCAAATAATTATTATGAAATAGAAAACCCATCTGGCTGCTGAAGGACCATTTAATGTAACGTCTCCGAGTGGAGTTTGTAATTTTTCACACGAGAAGCTGATTCAGTACTTATAATTATCGATATTGGAAGAGTTTAACTATAACATATAACGTAATGAATGTTTAAAGAAAAAAAAGACTTACCAATTGATGGAAGTTGAGGTTGGGAAATGTATTTATTAGTATAGGTTCTTCGTCCTTTTAACGCACAAATCGAGTTGCACAAAATAGTATTTATTCGCACAAAATCAAATAGTATTATCAGTAGTGTATAGGAACCGGCATACGTGATCGTTTCGAAAAAGGTGATTCCGTTCTTTCTAATCTGTAAGTGATCTATCTTCCTCTTGATTGCATGTGGCCCTCTCCTTTCCTCTCATTGTGTGTGATGAAGATATGGGATATTATGTGGAAACGGATTATACAGGATGGAAGGAAAGAAGATTGGCAAGTACGATGATTTTTTATGAACTATTGGAAATGTATGCAAGTTGAAATTAAAGAAAATCGCGACAAGTATGATCTCTTTCCTTAATTTGCATGATGTATAAAAATGAGAAATAAACAAAAATAGAATAATAAGCGAAAAGAATTGAAATCAAATTATTAAATAAAATAAATGAAAAATTAAATTTAGGGAGTAAAGGAAACGAAACAGGGCATAATCCTTGATCGTTGCTTTTTTCAGCATGTTAGGATCTAAATTAACAAAAGATCTGCGAACTCTAAATTCCAAAGCTCTCCAGGTATTCACTGGTGCCGAATAAACCATGTAAAAATAAAATGTAACGTATGCCCTAAATTTTTCCATCGAAGTTGTAGTGGAAAAATTAAAAGTGCTGTGATGAGGAAATCAAGCTTTCAAGTGAAAATTAAGAGAAATTAATAAAGAATCTACGTACGTAGATCTCCTGTTGAAGATAATTTTCGAGCTTGAATCGAAAAATGCAATTTTGGAAGAAAATAACAATTTGTTGGAATTTAAAATTGCAACGTTAGAAAGTTCCATGCAGAAAAACTTATCGGCCACAAAAGGTAAACAAGAGAAAACGGGTAGGAAAACTGTAACGAATGATCCAGCCATCGATGCAAATTTAACTACTGCAAATTCTAACTACTCTCTGTCTCTACCTATTGAGCGAACTGCAACCCAGGGTTTTTCGATCGTGACCTCTGAAATGGCGCCTGCGCCCGTTAGGAACATAACCAATCTTCCGAAGACGTCAAATCGTTTGACTGAGGTTAGTTCAACAAAACAAAATAAATTTCGGTGAATATTCAAACATCGAGTACTGAATGCTCGAGAGAAAATGAACGAAATAGGAATTTGGAATCCCAGGATGATTGGAAACTGGTCAGTCAACATAAACGTCCTAGGAAAAGTCGAACTTTAGTTGTTGAAAATTTCTCAGGTCCTTCGAAGGTTGAGGGTGTACAAAAATTTAAGGCCCTGCATGTGACAAATTTGAAGCCAGGGACCACAGAAGATGATCTGCTTACATTTCTCAAGGATAAATTCTCGCACGTAAAGTGCGAACTATTAGTTTCTAAATATCCAGAAGCTACGCATCTTTCAAAGTAATGGTTTCAGATAATCAATATGACAAAGCTCTTGTTGCGACAAACTGGCCCAACAGGGCTAATGTTTACCATTTTTTTCAGCGCAAAAAGCCGAACAAAGATCAGTAACAATTTCGCACGAAATTAAATGTTATTTCAATCTTAAGTTGCTTCAATTGAACGTTCAGTGTATAACCAATAAGTTGAACACTCTAGAAGTGTTATTATCTACCATGAATCCTGACATAGTTAGTGTGGCGGAGCACTGGTGTGACGATCAAAGTATTGCAGCCACATCTTTGATCAATTATACCCAGGCTGTGTATTATTGTAGGCCCACTAGAGGGCACGGTGGAACTATGATTTATGTCAAGAAATGTATCAAGTTTGAAAAAATTGACTGGTCCAAATATTGTGAAGAAATGTACTGTGAGTTTTGTGTCATAAAGCTATATACGTATAAGTCATCAGTATACATCATTAGTGTCTATCGACCTCCTTCTGGTAGTTTAGAGATATTTTTTGATTATCGCACATTTTACAACGCTGTTGCGGTAAAAGCAAATATATATTTTTATGTGGAGATTTAAACATTAATTATCTGGATGACAGGTGCTTGACTCGGAAATTGCTTGATGATCTCTTAAGAAGTTTATATCTCAAAGTCTCATCTTTGGAACCTACTAGAGAATTTATGTCCTCGTCAGGTCTGATTTCACGTTCTAAGTTAGACTACGTCATCACTAATTCTGATGTAACCATCTCTGAATTTCGAGTTTTCGAACCACATATTAGTGATCATAAGGCCATTTATGTAGAATGTAACGTCAGTGATCAAAAGTTGGTTGATAATAAACCGCAACAAAAAATTGTTCGTAATATTCATGAACGAAATCTTGCAGATTTCACGACTCTGATTTCCAACTTGAGTTTCAGTGAAATTTATTGTTTTTCTGACGTGGATGCGTGCTTCAGGGAAGTTTTGCTCATTATACAGGATTCACTGGATCAATGTTGCCCTTAAAACGTCTCACGATTGGTAACTGTAAAAAAACTTGGGTATCTGATGTAGTTAAGCGAGCAAGTATGGACTTGAAAAATTTATACTGGTTAAAGGTGAACTTAAATTCCACGAGCTTAGATCTAGAGTACAGGCAGGCAAAGAAAAATTATAGATGTTTATTAAGGGAAACCAAATATGAGTACAAGGAAAACCGTTTGAATTCAGCTCACAACAAGAATAAAACTGTATGGAGCATTGTTAATGAAGAATTAGGTAAATCGTCGTCATATAAAAACCAATTTTCATTATGTATTGATGGTGTAATCTGTTCAGAACCTAAAATGATTGTATCAGCGTTTGGAGAATACTTCTCATCAGTAAATAACAAATGTCTCCATCAGCATTTAGGGAATAACATTTCACAATGCTGCACATCGTCAATAATGAAAAGTTGCAATTTCTTTTTTTTTTCCGGTTACGGAAGGTGAGATTATATCAACCATTAGACTACTTAAATCAAAAAAAAGTACTGGTATTGATTGTATTTCTTCAGAAATTTTGAAGTGTATAGCTGAGCAGATTGCTCCCCATTTGTCTTTCATTCTAAATCACTCTATCTCTACAAGTAAATTTCCAACTGCACTTAAGGTATCAACTGTTATTCCAGTATTCAAAAGGAACGACACCAGTAATATTGACAATTATAGACCTATATCTATTTTGAGTGTGTTTTTAAAAGTGTTTGAGAGGATTGTTCTTGATCGGATGATGGAATTCATAAATAAGTTCAAGCTTGTGACAGACTGTCAACATGGTTACAGGCAAGGCAGATCTACGCAGTCAGCTGCGATTTCTTTCGTAGATCATGTTTATAAAAGCCTGGATGAGGGGCTATATGTAGCAGGCCTGTTTTTTCATCTTTCCAGAGCGTTTGATACCCTCAACTTAAATTTCATTCGGAATAAACTGTACAACTTAGGATTTAGAGGTGTTTTTCTGGATTGGATAAAAAGTTACCTGTCAGACAGAGTTTTTCGGGTTAAGGTAAAGGACAGTTGGTCCAGTGATTAAAATGTAAACTTGGGGGTTCCTGAGGAGCTGGCAAGTGCTTGTAAAAAAATTGTTAACTCTTTCAACTGTTGGTGTCATGATAATGCTCTAATTTCAAATGTTGGTAAAACTGAATGTTTGTTCTTTGGTTTGAGAAATGCTGATGAGAGACATCTGATTGTGGACAGTGCTTTAACATCTAAATCATGCACAAAATTTCTTGGTATTCATGTCGACAGTGGACTGACATGGTCAGAACGGGTTGAGCATGTGTGTAGGAAATTGAATAAAGCTTATTTTGCTTTATGTAAAATAAAAGATTCGCTGCCAATTACGTCCCTGATGACAGTGTATTACAGTCTTGTTCATAGTCATTTGTCTTATAATGTTGTATTATGGGGAATTCAGTGGATGTAATAGGGTTCTCATTCTTCAGAAACGAATTCTGAGAATGATGTTCAATATAAACCCCAGAATGTCACGTAAACCTGTTTTCATTGAGAATGCCATTTTGACATTTCCATGTGTGTATATTTATAGATGTTTAGTGTATTTAAAGGATAATGAGGCTAACTTTTCGAAACTCTCTATGTATCACGATTATGCAACTAGAAGTCAGTCAACTCTTCTCTTGCCGAAACATCGTACTTCAAAATTTGAGAACTCTCCAACATACCAGAGTATCAAATTTTTCAATACTTTACCTCACCATCTGAGAGTTAAGCCTACAAAAGTGTTCAAATCTGTTCTTAAGTCTTTTCTTCTGAGAAAGGCATATTATTCTATTAAAGAATTTATGGAGGATAATACTCTCTCATGACATGTCCTATATACCGATGTATCTTGTTGGATAAATAAATATTATTATTATTATTATTATTATATATATATATATATATATATATATATATATATATATATATATATATATATATATATATATATATATATATATATATATATATATATATATATATATATATATTCTTTCCGAACATCAAAAGGATGTAGGAAAAACACCTTGGTACTAAAGAGCAACTTGTAATTGATTTTGTTGCTTTGAATCAAGCTCAAACTAAGAAGAGAAATATTCATACAGCCTTCATTGATTACCAAAAGGCTTTTGACAGTTCTCCCATTCATGGCTTCAAGAAATTTTGGAAATTTATAAAATTGATAAGACACTTCGTCATTTTCTTGAATTCGTAATGAAAATTGGAGAACCAATCTTCATTTAAATATTTCAAAACAATCGTTAAAATCCGAAGTAATTCCAATCAAAAGAGGCATTTTTCAAGGTGATTCTTTAAGTGCTCTTTGGTTTTGTCTTTGCCTCAATCCATTATCTCAAGAATTAAATGCTACTAGTTTCGGCTTCAAAATAAAGAGTTTATTAACTGAATTCAAATTAAGTCACTTAATTTATTTAGATGATATTAAATTATATGCCGGAACCACATCTCATTTAAAAGTCTACTTGAGATTACTTTTAACTATTCCAATGATATTCATATGAAATTTGGGCTTCCAAAATGTAAAAATCTTTCTTTTGAAAAAGGAAAGATCACCTCTGATTATATAAAGATTTCCAATATCGAAATCGAGCCAATGCATCAAGGAGATACATATAAATATCTTGGATTTTGTCAAGAGAAGACAATTAACCATAGCAGCACTAAAGAAATTATTAGAAGTTCATATTACAAAAGACTAAGAATTATCATCAAGAGTTATTTAACTAGTAATAACCTTTTCAGAGCTATCAACTCCTATGCTGTTCCTATTCTTACATCTTCTTTTGGAATTATTAAATGGTCTAAAACTGATCTAAATGAATTACAATGTCAAACGAGGAAAATGCTCTGTAAATATCATAAGCACCACCCAAAGTCAGCTGTTCAGAGAGTTACACTACCTAGACATCTTGGAGGTCGTGGATTAATTGATTTGAATAATCTTCACAGTAAACAGATTTTTCATCTACGTTCCCATTTTCATGATAAACAGAGAACGTCTAAATTACATGATATTGTTGTTGCTTCAGATTATAATCTTACTCCTCTGAACTTGACAATGCAAAAGGTAGATTTTGATATATTTGATGATAATTCTAAGAGGGAAAGTTGGATGCAGAAGGAATTACACGGAAAGCACCCTAAAGAATTGAAAAATGATTATATTGATGAAATTGCATCGAATAAATGGTAAGTATCTGGAGAATTGTTTGCTGAAACAGAAGGCTTGGCAATTGCGATCCAGAACCAGGTTGTTTTCACAAGGAATTATAGAAAACATATCATCAAACAAAATATAGATGATTCTTGCCGTAGATGTTTCTGTTCTTCAAAAACAGTTTTTCATATATTATCATCTTGCTCCTTGCTCAGTCCTTGCTTCAACAGATTATTTAGAAAGACATAATGCCGTCGCTAATATTATTCACTTCAATCTAGGAATTAAACATGACCTAATTCCCAAAAGAAAAAAATTTCAAAAATATGAACCTGAGATTATTTGTGAAAATGACAAATATAAACTTTATTTTGATAAAACAATTCTGTGCAACAGAGCTGTAAAACACAATAGACCAGATATCGTTCTTATTGATAAACAGAATCAAATAACATATATAATTGATATTGCTATACCCGACACACATAATATACAAAATAAATACAATGAAAAAATTTCTAAATATATGATGCTTGGCGACGAGATTAAAAAATGTGGAAAATGAAGAAAATATTTATTCTACCGATTATTATTTCTACAACAGGCGTTATTCCTAGAAATCTTCACAAAAGTATTGAGATTTTGGGTCTGAAGAAAAATTTGTTTGAACAGTTACAAAAGATAACAGTCATCAAATCTTGTAATATTCTTCGTAGGTTTCTTTCCGAAAATAATAATGAGGTAGAGTCATAGGTTTTCTCTTTAGTTTATACTGCTCAGAATCTCATTTCATATTTTATTTATTTTTTATATAAATGTAATATAATTATCTGACAATTTTGTCATATTTATATTCAGAGCAGTATTCTATTCGATCGTTCACCACTTCACACAAAGGAAACTATTAATGAGTAACATTCAGTGTTACTTGACTAAGGTCAGTACACTGGATTTTTCCGGGGAGAAAGCCTCTGACACTACTCGTTGGTACATTGATATCATTGTCTGATGATGCTATAGTATGTATATATTCTGGTAGATTGATATATTCTCATAACATTTAACGTTATTCTAATATATAATTACTCCAGGATATGTTTTATTATAATCATTGCCTGGCAATGGTATTAATTACCGGGTGGTGGATTTATATTTTTCATGAAATCAGTTTCATTGCATGAACAGATATATGGACAACTCGTCGGGGTAAAACCCCTATATATATATATATATATATATATATATATATATATATATATATATATATATATATATATATATATATATATATATATATATATATATATATATATATATATATATATATATATATATATTCTATACTTAGTCTATGCCTAGTGTAAATACAGAACATAGACCAAGTACAGAAGATGACAATGCACCCCATAGAATAAATTGAAGTTTATATATCAGCCAACCGCCTCGGTAGCTGCATGGTTAGTGCGCAAGCATATTGGAACTGCTTAGCAAAGACTCTTGGTTCGAATCCGGGCTCTGGTTATGGATGTTGTCCTTGAACAAAAAGTACTGAGTTTGAAAGAGTCGCCTAAATAGCGCATGAACTTCCGGAGACCAGATAAAAAAATAATTTTTCACTTGCGGACTCTCTTGCTCTGGCCAAGGAAGTTCAAGCTCTAAAGGTACAATTTCATAAAGATGAAGCCATGTTGCGCGAGGCGGATACATTATCACAAACCATTAAAGTATTGATGGGAAAAAAAATTGTTGAAAAGAATAACGAATCTAAATTTAGAAAGAAAATTGATCTACTATATCCATTAACCAGTTATGGTCCATTTATTCTCATTATTGAATCCAAATCAGAAAATATAGGTAATTTACATCCAATGCATTTGAGGAAAAAATTGAATAACCAAGGAATAGTAGAAATAAAGAATATAGCTAGGAAGGGTAGAAAAGAATATCAATCGAATTTACTACATCGGTATCAGTAAATACATTTTACATCACATGACTTCCTTAAGAATGAATATGATGTATACATTCCTCACGTATGGTATCAAGTAGGTTCTCTAGGATATAGGTGATGCAATTACTGAAGATGACATTTTGAAAGCCGATACTAAAACTAAAATTTTCGGGGCTAGACAACTCAATAGACGTGTTATTACAGATGGTAAAGCTGAATATATCCCATCTAACTCCTGGGTGGTTACTTTCGAAGAAAAGGGCATCCCGGATTTTGTGGGCATATGGGGGTGCATAAGACGAGTGAAATGATTTATTGGCCCCGTAATACAATGTTATAAATGTTTAAGGTATCGTCATGTGCTACTTGAGATTACTTTTAACTATTCCAATGATATTCATATGAAATTTGGGCTTCCAAAATGTAAAAATCTTTCTTTTGAAAAAGGAAAGATCACCTCTGATTATATAAAGATTTCCAATATCGAAATCGAGCCAATGCATCAAGGAGATACATATAAATATCTTGGATTTTGTCAAGAGAAGACAATTAACCATAGCAGCACTAAAGAAATTATTAGAAGTTCATATTACAAAAGACTAAGAATTATCATCAAGAGTTATTTAACTAGTAATAACCTTTTCAGAGCTATCAACTCCTATGCTGTTCCTATTCTTACATCTTCTTTTGGAATTATTAAATGGTCTAAAACTGATCTAAATGAATTACAATGTCAAACGAGGAAAATGCTCTGTAAATATCATAAGCACCACCCAAAGTCAGCTGTTCAGAGAGTTACACTACCTAGACATCTTGGAGGTCGTGGATTAATTGATTTGAATAATCTTCACAGTAAACAGATTTTCATCTACGTTCCCATTTTCATGATAAACAGAGAACGTCTAAATTACATGATATTGTTGTTGCTTCAGATTATAATCTTACTCCTCTGAACTTGACAATGCAAAAGGTAGATTTTGATATATTTGATGATAATTCTAAGAGGGAAAGTTGGATGCAGAAGGAATTACACGGAAAGCACCCTAAAGAATTGAAAAATGATTATATTGATGAAATTGCATCGAATAAATGGTAAGTATCTGGAGAATTGTTTGCTGAAACAGAAGGCTTGGCAATTGCGATCCAGAACCAGGTTGTTTTCACAAGGAATTATAGAAAACATATCATCAAACAAAATATAGATGATTCTTGCCGTAGATGTTTCTGTTCTTCAAAAACAGTTTTTCATATATTATCATCTTGCTCCTTGCTCAGTCCTTGCTTCAACAGATTATTTAGAAAGACATAATGCCGTCGCTAATATTATTCACTTCAATCTAGGAATTAAACATGACCTAATTCCCAAAAGAAAAAAATTTCAAAAATATGAACCTGAGATTATTTGTGAAAATGACAAATATAAACTTTATTTTGATAAAACAATTCTGTGCAACAGAGCTGTAAAACACAATAGACCAGATATCGTTCTTATTGATAAACAGAATCAAATAACATATATAATTGATATTGCTATACCCGACACACATAATATACAAAATAAATACAATGAAAAAATTTCTAAATATATGATGCTTGGCGACGAGATTAAAAAATGTGGAAAATGAAGAAAATATTTATTCTACCGATTATTATTTCTACAACAGGCGTTATTCCTAGAAATCTTCACAAAAGTATTGAGATTTTGGGTCTGAAGAAAATTTGTTTGAACAGTTACAAAAGATAACAGTCATCAAATCTTGTAATATTCTTCGTAGGTTTCTTTCCGAAAATAATAATGAGGTAGAGTCATAGGTTTTCTTTAGTTTATACTGCTCAGAATCTCATTTCATATTTTATTTATTTTTTATATAAATGTAATATAATTATCTGACAATTTTGTCATATTTATATTCAGAGCAGTATTCTATTCGATCGTTCACCACTTCACACAAAGGAAACTATTAATGAGTAACATTCAGTGTTACTTGACTAAGGTCAGTACACTGGATTTTTCCGGGGAGAAAGCCTCTGACACTACTCGTTGGTACATTGATATCATTGTCTGATGATGCTATAGTATGTATATATTCTGGTAGATTGATATATTCTCATAACATTTAACGTTATTCTAATATATAATTACTCCAGGATATGTTTTATTATAATCATTGCCTGGCAATGGTATTAATTACCGGGTGGTGGATTTATATTTTTCATGAAATCAGTTTCATTGCATGAACAGATATATGGACAACTCGTCGGGGTAAAACCCCTATATATATATATATATATATATATATATATATATATATATATATATATATATATATATATATATATATATATATATATATATATATATATATATATATATATATATTCTATACTTAGTCTATGCCTAGTGTAAATACAGAACATAGACCAAGTACAGAAGATGACAATGCACCCTATAGAATAAATTGAAGTTTATATATCAGCCAACCGCCTCGGTAGCTGCATGGTTAGTGCGCAAGCATATTGGAACTGCTTAGCAAAGACTCTTGGTTCGAATCCGGGCTCTGGTTATGGATGTTGTCCTTGAACAAAAGTACTGAGTTTGAAAGAGTCGTTTAAATAGCGCATGAACTTCCGGAGACCAGATAAAAAATAATTTTTCACTTGCGGACTCTCTTGCTCTGGCCAAGGAAGTTCAAGCTCTAAAGGTACAATTTCATAAAGATGAAGCCATGTTGCGCGAGGCGGATACATTATCACAAACCATTAAAGTATTGATGGGAAAAAAAATTGTTGAAAAGAATAACGAATCTAAATTTAGAAAGAAAATTGATCTACTATATCCATTAACCAGTTATGGTCCATTTATTCTCATTATTGAATCCAAATCAGAAAATATAGGTAATTTACATCCAATGCATTTGAGGAAAAAATTGAATAACCAAGGAATAGTAGAAATAAAGAATATAGCTAGGAAGGGTAGAAAAGAATATCAATCGAATTTACTACATCGGTATCAGTAAATACATTTTTACATCACATGACTTCCTTAAGAATGAATATGATGTATACATTCCCTCACGTATGGTATCAAGTAGGTTCTCTAGGATATAGGTGATGCAATTACTGAAGATGACATTTTGAAAGCCGATACTAAAACTAAAATTTTCGGGGCTAGACAACTCAATAGACGTGTTATTACAGATGGTAAAGCTGAATATATCCCATCTAACTCCTGGGTGGTTACTTTCGAAGAAAAGGGCATCCCGGATTTTGTGGGCATATGGGGGTGCATAAGACGAGTGAAATGATTTATTGGCCCCGTAATACAATGTTATAAATGTTTAAGGTATCGTCATGTGCTAGGAAATTGTAATGGCAGAAAGAGGTGCAGAAATTGCCGGGATTCCCATAAGGAAAATGATTGTGACAATAAAAACAATCCTTGTTGTGTGCACTGTCAAGTTAAAGATGCCTCCACAGATAGGGTTTGTCCAGAGTTTGGCAGACAAAAAAAAATCATGAGATCATTGCTATAGAAAACATCTTATTTTGATGCGATAAAACAGGTTAGGAAGGACTATATCGGCCCCTCTTTCCAACCGCAAAATTTCCTCCCAGTGGGAGAATCTTCATCTACGACAAGAATTCCTCAAGAATCATCAGTTATTCAAATTTTCAATCGTCGTCTTATGCTGGAAACACAGCAAAGAGCCAGTTATGTGTCAATGCTTGAAAAAAGAAAGACACCTCCCTCTCACCCTGAGGGCTACGATAGAGTAGCGAATAAAAATCAACTGATTGATACAGCTTCTCCTTCATTCGACCCATCTATAATACTATTAAGGAACAATACATCTTCTACTCTTCAAGGGGAGTTATATAAAGACAGAGTATACAATGCGGCAATAAACTATGACTGTGAGTTAGTTAAGAGTCTTTTAGAAAAACGTGAATTAGAGGAAAAAAGATATCAGGACAGGTTTCCACCACTCACTAGTTGCACTAGAGAGGACATGGAAACCAATAGTTCTTGATGCTCATAATTATGGCTGGGATTATTCAGTGGAACTCGAGATCTGTAAATATTAATTCAATGAATCTGAAACTGAGAATTCAGGAAATGAATCCTGATTTAATTCTTTTATCAGAAACATGGCTGAGTGAGGAATTGTTTTAATATACCAGGATATTATATCATAAGACAGGATAGGGACAGACACGGTGGCGGAGTTGCCATTTTAATTAATAAATCAATTCAATTTTCAATGGTCAATTTTAAACATTTTACCCCCCAGATAGGGTCGAAGTTCAATGTATAAAGATTGGGAACATTCAGATAATAAATTTGTATTATCCACCTGATGCTGAAATGGACGGAGAATTTTTGAATGATTTATATGTACAATTATCTCCTAACTTATAATAGGGGGGGGGGATTTCAATGCCCAACACTCTATGTGGGGTTCTGGAGGGGCTAACAGACATGGATTAACAGTATCTAATTTTATATTAAATAATGACGATATATGTATATTAAATGATGGAAGTCCCACTAGAATAACACCACCAGGGACTGATGAAAGTGCACTTGATCTCACGTTATGCTCTGCAGATTTAAGATTAGATTTAGAATGGTCTGTTTGTAAAGATCCGGGATCAAGCGATCACCTCCCAGTGTTCATTGATTTTATAAATAATTTTCCTCATACAGTTCAACTTATTCGACAATCTCCACTGACTAGGTTCAATATTAAAAAAGCTAATTGGGACGCTTTCCAGGAATTTTTCTCACCTCAAGTAATTTCAGATAAGATTGATGATATTGATTCCTTGCAACAACTCATAGTAGAGGCTGCAAGAAAATCTATTCCTGAAAAGAAATACTCCAAAAAAGGAAATTAATATGAAATTCCATGGTGGGATGATGATCTTAGTGACGTAGTTAAGAAGAGGCAGGAATGTTTTAAGAACTATTTAAGTAATTCAACTATGAATAATTTCATTGAAGCTAAACGAGCGCAATCGCAGCCTAAATACAAAATTAAAACTAAGAAAAAAGAAGCTTTTCAGCTTTTCTGCGCAAATCTATAACAAAAAAGTTCTAGTAAATGTGGGCGAACATTTAGAGATTCAAACTTTAGTTCTAGTTCGGTACAAATTGATCGATGTACAGAGCCTTGTGGTCAGGAGATACTGGACCGCCTATGCCTACCTATCACCCCCTGCTACCAGTTCAATATGTCCAGGAGAATGCAAGACATTTTCCTCCTATTTCAATGCATGAGATGATTAATATAACTCAGAAAAAAAAGACTCAGTACTAGGAATGAATGGTTTTCATACCCAATTATAAAGAACCTCCTTTTTCCAGTTAAAGTTAAATTGTTGAACTTTTATAGAGACATTTTGTGTACTGGGGTTATTCCTTCAAATCTTAAAAATTCAGTAATTATTCCTATTTGTGAACACGGAAAAGAACCCCAGCAATGCAGATAATTTCAGGCCAATTGCCTTAATGTCATGTTTACTGAAGATTTTTGAAACAATTTTGGCTGTTAGACTTGAAAGAATATACGAAACTATTATTCCAGAGGAAAACTTACAGTTTGGCTTTCGGAAAGGAAATCAATTAATGATGCAATTTCCTATTTAGTAAATCTTGCTTTTACATCAAATGAGGTTGTAATATTGGTTTTTTAGACATTAAAGCAGCATATGATAGTTATGAATAGTTTTTTCCTATTAGACTCAATAAATGTTAAGATTCCGGTAATAATAGTTCAAGTCATTAAGAGCCTAATGTCGCAGAGGAATATATATATTATTGATCCTTGTACAAAAGAACTGGTGGGACCCAATCAAGCAAATATTGGTTGGCCCAAGGATCTACCCTAAGCCTGATCCTTTTAATTGGTTTGTTAAAGATATGTCCGAAGGTATATCTCATATTCAGGGTGCGGAAATGATAATAAATACTGACGACAAAACTATTGTTGTCAAAGATCGGGACTTTGGAAATGCTAATAGTAGAATGAATCAAGTTCTAGATTGCATCAATCAGTGTGCACGAGATAAAGGTTTTACAATTTCACCAGAGAAATCTAAGGCTTTGTGTTGTCACAAGTGTAAAAGCTGGATTAATTTACCTCCCCTTACAGTGGGTGAGAATATTATTCTATGGGTAAAATCAACAATATATTTAGGGGTCAATATACATCATAAACTTATTTGATCAGGTCAAGTCGATAATATGGCAAAGAAAGCTTTGAGGGGCATAAATGTCATGAAATCATTATGTATCTGGTGGGGTTTTTACCCATCCTTACTAAGATTTCGGTAGCATTTTTATAGCTAAATGTCCCAAAAACTCATCGGACCGATTAGATAGAATTCAGTATGCTGCTGTTCGAACAGCCCTTGGATTTATGAAATCTACTCCTACCAACATTTTATTGACTGAAAGCTCTGAATTACCGTTGCAGGATAGAATACTATGGTTGGCTATTAGATTTGTCAGTAAACTCCATCGTACAGTTAATAATCCAGTCTTATTAAAAATCAGATCTTTGAATTTTTGGCGTCATCTTTGGGAGGGGAAAAACTCTCGAGCAATTCAATATATGGATGGCACAGAGAATGTTTATTCAAATGGTCTACTTCCTTGTTTCAAATATCCTCTGAATTTTCATTTTACTCAAATTAATTATATCACGCTTGGACTGGAAAGAACACATAATGACAATTCCCAACTATTTTTGAACAATGCAATAATAAATTTTCGTTATATAGAAAAATTTTCACAGATGTTTCCACCAGGAATGAAAAAGTGGCAATAGGTGTGTATGTGTCACAAAAAAACTTCTTTAAGGAAAGAATTCCCAACTATCTTTCTATATGTACCACGGAAATATTGGCGATCCAGAAAGCGTTAGAGTTAATTTATTTTCATGAAATTAAAAAAAGTTTGAAAATTTCAGACTCTAAAAATGCTTTAGAAAAAATTACTAACTGGAAAATGAAGGCTTCAAATGATCATATTACATTAGGCATCAGATCCGAAATAATCAGGTTGAAGAACGAAGGGTACAGTCTCATATTGTTGTGGGTTCCCGGTCATACCAAAATTTCAGGAAACGATGCAGCTGACAGCCTAGCTAAAGAAGAAGTCTTTCGCAGAGTTTAGCATTAATGTAAGTCCTTCAGAATTTTCTCAGTTCCTTTTCCTTACACTCTTTCAGTACTATTCTCAATTTTCTGTCGAAAGTCTTCCCCAGATTGAAGAATACCTCCAATTATATTTGTCCTTTAGTCTGTTCTTTTCTATGAGCTGGTTGATGGTGAAAATGTAATCCAGAACATTTCTTCCTTTCCTAATTGTTTCCTATGATATCTCTAGTTGCTTCCCAGAATTATTTCAAATAGTTTCTCAAAAGTATGAGTTCTTTAAAATTTGCTCAGGTCTTTTCTCCCTATTGGAACTATAATGCCAATTCTTCATT
The DNA here is from genome assembly GCA_013387265.2 of Cryptolaemus montrouzieri. Lineage (NCBI taxonomy): Eukaryota > Metazoa > Arthropoda > Insecta > Coleoptera > Coccinellidae > Cryptolaemus > Cryptolaemus montrouzieri. The sequence goes on from JABFTP020000133.1 coordinate 63,138, forward strand.
CATCAAGAGCAGGTTCATTTTTTATATCCCTTCTGAATTTGCTGTCAGAATTCTTTTTCTCCTATCATCAATGCATTTTCTCATCTCATCATTTGTGTTGTCACATTATTATGATATACCAATTACAAAGGCTTTTGATACTCTTCTAGTCTCTAATTTACTCCTCTTTTCCTTAGACTCCTCTCTCATACTACTATTTTCAATATTCTACCTTAAACACGTTCTCAGTTTATAATTCACTCCTCTTTTCCCTAGACTCTCCCAACTCTCCCATTGTATTCTTCTCAGTTCTCTCTTGAAAGCCTTCCCCACATCAGAGAAAATCTATAATTATATTTTGTCCTTAAATATGTTCTCTATTTGATGGTCTATGGTGAAATTGTGATCCTGAACTCTCATTTCTTTCTTGAAGTGTGTTTTCCCTGTTGTTTTTCAATCATTTCTCAAATTCAAAGACAAACATGTAGTTTATATTGATGACAGAAACATTTGGGAAGAAGTCAAACTTTCTAACAGTATGTGAGAAAGTTCAAACTAACAATTTGACAGTTATTTTTAAATTGCTCTTTTATATCCCAGTATTAATGCTAGTAATAGCTGAAGGAAAAATGAAAACAGTCATGTATAAAGAACTTCCCACATACTAATGAAAAATTAAGTATTGATACTAATATCTTACTTCACTGCCACCAAGCTAACTTGCTGTACATATGAACTGATAATAAAATATTGTTATTCTAAATATTGCTGTCATGATTCTTCTCCCAGCTCCAATTCATCTTCTCATCCTAACTAAGGTATTAACATATTATACTGATTTACCCATTTCAAGACTTTTGATACTCTTCCTCAATCTATAATTCACTTCTCTTTTCCTTAGACTCTCCCATTTTACTCTTCTCAGTTTTCTTTCAAAAGCCTTCCCACATAATGAAAAGCAAGGAATATCTTCTTGCCCTTTAGTTTGTTATTCTCTGAGCTGGTTGATAGTGAAAATGTTATTGTGAACACTTTCTCCTCTCCTGAAGGATATGTTTTTCATGTCGTTTTCCAATTATCTCTGTTTGGTTTCTAGAATTCTTTCATATTGTTTCCCAATAGTATAGGTTCTTTAAAATTTGCTCAGTTGCTGTTTTCTTCTTCCCCTATCTTCGATTCATTTTCTAATCTCAACATTGATGTCATATCCTCCTGAATTACTTTATAAGACTTCTGCTATTCTTTCTCAGTTTATACATCACTTCTCGTTTCCTAAGACTCTCATACTGCTCTTCTCAGTGTTCTGTCGAAAGCCTTCTCCAGATAAAGGTTAACCATAAATATTTTCTCTACTTTCAATTTGTTATTCTTGTTATTCTCTATACGATGGTTAATTGTGAAAATCCTGAATACACTTCTTCTTTATATGAAGACTGTATTTCTGAAGTTGTTTCACATAGAACTCTCTCACTTTTCTTCGAAGAAGTCTTTCGCAGAGTTTAGCATTAATGTAAGTCCTTCAGAATTTTCTCAGTTCCTGCAATCTTCTTTTGCAGTATGTTTTTCAAATGTAAATCCTTCAATTATTGTGAGCTGCTAAACTTTCTCAAGCCCTTCTGAATATCGCAGTCAGATCTCTTCTTCCCTTATGTACCATAAATCCATAAATTGTCTCTTGATAGGTCTTATTACTTGTTATATATCCTGGTAAAACACCAATTTTAAGTTCTTTGATCTTTTATTTCTTTGTAGATATATATATATATATATATATATATATATATATATATATATATATATATATATATATATATTTAATTGTTCTTCGTATTCTGTTTTTAGCAAACTGTTTGGTTTCATTCCAATATGTGCCTTTCTTCTATAATTGTAGAATGTCATTCGTCATTCGATGTCTCCTTAAGTTTTCCCCTCACCCAGCAGTTCCTGACTTATGTTTGTTATATGCGTTTCACTGGTCTCCCTTCTCATTCTCACCAAATGTTCAACCATATGAATAGATGCCTTTTGATACATTCCAAGAAAGATTCTACTTCCAGTTCATTTCTCATATCTTCCTTTTTCAATCAGTCTCTTTTTTGTGTCACTCACTTTACTCTTTGCAGGTACTTCATTTTTATAACCTGTAGTTTGCTCTTCTGTGCCAAACTCAGAAGCCTGCTTTCACTAAAGTATGCGATAACAGATCTAATTAATGCCTTCTTCAATTGAAATATTTCTGTTCAAATACTCATCTTCCTGTTCTTCGTAAATTAGCTTGCTATTGAAGAATGCAACTTACAAGCATTTCCTATCCTCTTATATTCTCTCTCGATGAAGTTTCATTTCGACTATTGCGATATACACCTGTTTGTGATTCCTATCCATGACCATCGCTCTTCTTGTGCTCCAATCATATCTCATTTCTTTCCAACCCTATTGTCCATACTTGCAAATTATCGTGCCGTCTCGTTTTGTTCTTAGGACATACCATCACATAATTTACAAATTCCAATTGATTCCAATCTTTTGTATCACGTATGATGTTTCTCCATTACTTCGTGGATAACATCTATAACAATAAGAAATAATAATTTACTCAACACTCCACCTTGCCTGAGTTCTCAGTAAAAATGAGTCCAATATGGAATTTCCAGTCTTTATATGATTTTTATCTGCTGTATATAGGATTCTGATATACTTCTTCAGTTCATAAGTCACTCCTCTTTTTCTTAGACTCTCCTTTACCACTATCTTCAACATTGTGCCAAGAGTTTCCTCCAGATCAAGGAAAGCCATTCATATGTTTCTGCCTTTTAGCCTACAGTTCCTTATAACTGGTTGATGGTAAAGATGCAATCCCAATAACTTCTTGCATCCCTGAAAAGTGTGTTTCTCAAGTTGTTTTTCAATTAATCCTCTCAGTTTGGTTTCAAGAATTCTTTTGCAATAAAGGATATCCCCTAAAATTTGCTCTTTGACTTTTGTCTCCTCTATTCAGTATTGGAATTATAATGTCAATCCTTTAATTGTTATGAGCTGGCACATTTTCCAAAGTGTTGCCATCATAAGTAGGGACAGGACTGAAATCTACCTTAAACACGTTCACAGTTAATAATTCACTCCTCTTTTCCTTAGAATCTTTCAACGCTCCCATAGTGTTCTTCTCAGTTCTCTGTTGAAAGCCTATACCAGATCAGAGAAAACCTATAATAATCATATTATGCCCTTAAGTCTGCCCTTCTCTATTTGCTAGTCAATGGTGAAACTGTAATGTTGAACACTTTCACCTTTTTGAAAGTGTTTTCCATATTGTTTTCAATTATTTCTCTAATTCAAGGACAAACAGGTAGTTTATATTGGTCACAGAAAAGTTTAGAAAGAAGTCAAACTTTCTCACAGATGAGGGAATCCCATAAATATGAGTGGGGAGTGTTTCGTATGTTGTTTTTCAATTATATCCCTATTTGGTCTCTAGAATTCTTTCTCTAATTCAAAGACAAACAGGTAGTTTATATTGATGACAGAAAAATTTGGGAAGAAGTCAAACTGTCTCACATACTGTTGTACATTATAAAGCTTTTGATACTCTTTCTCCGTTTATATCTAACTCCTTTTTTCCTGAGACTCTCATACTACTCTTCTCAGTGTACTGTCAAAAGCTTTCTACAGATGAGGAAAACCATGAATATGGTTTCGACTCTATAATTGGGAGTAATCCTGTTGAGTTTGTATCAATAAATAAATTCATATATCCAGTCTGTTGTTCTTTAAACGGTGGTTAATTGTGAAAATAAGATCCTGAATACACTTCTTCCTAATATGAAGTGTGTGTTTCTTAAGATATTTTACATTTAATTCTCTCACTTTTCTTCGAAGAAGTCTTTCGAAGAGTTTGGCATTAATGTAAGTCCTTCATAATTTTCTCAGTTTCTGCATCCTTCTTTTACAGAATTGGTTTTCAAATGTCAATAATTATGAACTGTTAAACTTTCTCAAGACCTTCTGAATCTTGCAGTCAGATCTTTTCTTCCCTTATGTACCATGCATTGTCTTATGATAGGTCTTGTTATTATATATCCTGGTGAAACACCAATTTTAAGTTCTTTGATCTTTTACTTTTTGTGTGTATATATTCATATTAATAAATATTTGTAACATTGGAAGTATGTAGACTTTGTACATATAAAACTTAAATATCTCTTCATATTTGAATTTTATATTATATAATCTTACTTATCTTCAATTCATTATATGATATAAAATGAAAATTTATGAGCAACCTGGACTAAAATAATATATAACGTGAGTATCTTTAACGAAAATGATCAACTATACACAGCATTTTTCAAGAAGTAATTGCATTTTCCACAAAATATGTGATTTTCTCGAACTGAAAGTTCCCGTTGTAATTTGCTTCACCTGATTTTATCTTTTCCACAAACACCAATAAGAAAGAAACTTTACAATCTATATGTATAGACTACCTGTTATTCAGTGACTAAACTTCTTAAAATACAAAAGCATGTGTTATGCACAGAAGTAGCTCAAAACATGTACCTCATATGTTTTGTAAATATTGGTATATCCTGAAAAGCTCAAGTTTTCATGGCAACTATATGAAGAATTGTTCAACAAATAAATTTTGAAGTTAACAATTGCAGGTAATTTACTTGATCTCTTTGCTTTAGAGTTTGAAATCTGACTCTAGTGTAACTATTATTAATCAAACTGGTTTACTTACACAAAAATATTTACGAGGATTATTATCAGAGAACAGGGATGTATTACATTTATATTTACTTGAAACTTTCTAGTTATTGCTTAATATTTTCTTTGCTTAATTTTCATTTAATTTTCCAACCTGTTTACAGTGGATCCAACTAATTCTTTCTTGTTATCAAGTGGATTGTAAACTAAAATAAATATTTCATTAAAATGAAACTACTTATATGCACTCAAAGTAAAAACTCACTTTCGAACAGTCACTTTCATACATTTTAATTTGAAAAACTTTACTTCAAATACATTGAATTCCATTTACATTTTGTAATTTCATAATTGTAGTCAAAAAATACTACCACGTTTATAAACTGAAACAAAAATCCAATACAGATGAATACAAAATTCAGTTTAAAATACCTTATTTATTATTGTTTTCTTTCATTGGAATACATAGGTTAGAACTAAGAATGTAAATATGAAATATGTGGATTCTTTATTATGCTGAAAAAAAAATACATAACGATGCATTAAATATTCATTAAATTACGTTCACTTACCTTGGAATGATTATTTGAGGTTTTGTTAATTTAACGTAAACAATCTTACATTATTAACAATTTTTCTTCTTCTTCTCTTCTTTTTGTTGCTCTTGATAATATTGAACATTATCAACTTAACGGCAAAGTCTGCCGTACACGACGATGTCCGTCGTACGGGACGGATATTCGATCGTTTAGTGAGAGAATAGACGGGATATAAGTCTTCGTTTATATCCTGTCTACTCTTTTCACCTGTGTTTCCGGGTACGGTCCTCTTTAAAACTTCTTCTTCTTTGCCTAGTCAGATTGTGAAACGGCGGTTTGAGGAGAGTAAGGGAGGGTGATTGGCTCCGCCCTCGTGTTTCCGTTCTATTCTTCGAAAATGTGGGTCTCAAAAACCTTCCCAAATTCGAAAGTTAAGTCCTGAAATGACGTTTTCTCGCCGGGGACCCAATCCCGAGATATGTAGGAATTGTTCGAAGGTCGAATCCTTTCTCCTGGTGACCCTGTTTAAGTAGGATGGTTAAAACAAAAACCCGTATTTTGACAGCTTGAGGTTTGTTTATTTCGCGAATTTCTGGCCGTCGGAGATTTTCCGAATATGGAAGGTAGAGCGAAAATTTGCGAAAGTCGGCCGATAGCCCTCCGTTCGATGGACGATTTTTTCGTTTTCCCGTGGTTCTATGAGAATCTAACTATGGCGGCGCTTAATGTGAAAGTCGAGGTTTTTTCGTCGTCTGGGTTTCGTAGCGATCGAAGGCGATATAAATATTTTGTATAGCTGCAAAAGTCCATAGAAATTATCCCGCCGACCCTCTCCCGCCGACCCTCTTCCCGCCCGGTTCAAACTCCAACCGTCCCCTACACTTTCCTCGAAATAAGGCTTACTGCTTTAGTAATATAGACTAGTGAGCTCATTTAGATCGCCTTTTATATCGAAACGCCAGAGCCAGAGGCGTCAGACTACACACATAGGGTTGTCAGATTGATTATTGATAGAAAATATCAATTATTTTATAGATGAAGAAAATTATTGAAAAAAATTGCAATCTTCAAAGTGGATTAATGTTTCCTTTCAAATTTCATATTATATGGAATACGAAAATGGAAAATTTCGAGAATAATTCATAGCTATTAAGATTTCAAAGTTATGTACCTGAAAATGCACGTTTCATCATATCAATTATTAATGAAATAGATTGGAGCTTTCATACGATTTTATACTTAAGATTACAACGAATACTACATATAAAGTAGGCGAATACAATTGTATTCATAAAATAATAATCGAGTATACCTTTAGTTCCAAGTCTTGAATATACAATTTATTTCCTTTCAAGACTCAAATAGTGGTTGGGTGAGATTTTTCTCCATCAAGGTTTTCGGTAGCCTCCTCTGGATTATTTCCAAGAAAACCATTTGAGTATCAAGATCTGATGGAATAATTTATTGTTATTTATTATTCTTATTCTCATCAAGAATGAAATGGAAAGGGAACAAAGTATTGTTAGAATAGGAACTGAAAAAATAGCAGTAGGGACATATCCAGCAATCCTACGATTATCGTATGATCATCTATGCTCGAATTTCCGAAATCACAACATACATTTGCGGTAAATAAAAAAACATATTTCAATTCCCTCAACATTTAAATTCTTCTGAAAAATAAAGTACGAGAGTGAAGTTGTGGAATGTAAAGATTTTGATGTTCTTCGAACTATATATTGTCTATCCCTTTTACTACATTTGCTGATTATGCTCACTTCGGATATGAGTCGTCAAATTATGCATTTACTTGCTGAAGTGGAAACTCGATCGGAAGTAGGACCTAAAAACTCGTTAGAATTCAAATTTCGAATTTTTCTTATAAATGAAAAGGTTTCGAAATTGAGAGAAAAATGATGTTTTTATTCCATTAATAGTCAAAGTGGACTTCATTAAAGTTTGTGGAAAATATTATGGTTATAACCAGGGAAAATCCTTCGTCTAGTTAATTCTCTCAATAATCTTCTCTGTTTTAATGTTAATGCCACAATATTAAAATAGATGCAATGAATAGGAGGATCCAATAAAATGTTTCAACACCAACAGATGGCAAAAGATGATAGATAATTGAATGTTCATATTGAAAAAATCTCTATTTGTTGCTTTCCTTCGGAATCTCTTTCAAACTTGGCGCCGTACGCAACAGAATTATTAAGTAAACCTTTTTTCTTTAGAACACAGGCTTCCCAATAACCAATTCAAATAGCGAAAACAGAAAGTGGTGTGAAAGTCCCTCTTTGAAAATGGATCGCTGAAAAGCGTTTTACATCAATAGCTCAATTAAGAAAAAGAATGCCGCAGCGCTTAAAGATGATAATACATTATAATATTTTTTGTCAATGTGCCATATTTCAGCTTTCTATAATACATAGTTTCTTAGATATGACAATTTCTCATTTCCGAGATTTTGACCTTGGTACTCTGAATATTAAAAACGAAGAATCTACGGACCTACGTTTCTTCTCAAAATTATTGTCATTTGCGATCAGCAGTCCTGGTATTCAAAATTTGAGAACCCAGTATGTATATATTACCCTTCCGTTTCGATAATTTCGACAGACTAGTTTTTCCGTAATGTATTCAACATTGCCTTACTAGTTTTTGTACCACGGTTTTCATTTATTATTGAAAAACATACAGCAGCACTTTCGGTAAACTGATTGTATTAATCCTAGTTATACAAAAATGCCGAGCACTCCCGAATGCGAACGAAGATTTTCTTTTTTAATTTAAATATCATCGTTATATCATTGCTATCTAACTTATACAAAAAAATATTCGATGGGTATATCTACCATTTTTCTGTAATTTTATGTTATGATGATAGTTACTGTGATGTCATAGAAATCCGGACCGTAGTATTTAATATAGAGAGCTGACCTATGCTTGATCAAAAATATCATTTCGAGATCTTAATTTATTCGGCACCAGTGAATACCTGGAGAGCTTTGGAATTTAGAGTTCGCAGATCTTTTGTTAATTTAGATCCTAACATGCTGAAAAAAGCAACGATCAACGATTATGCCCCCGAATTGAGAACTGTTTAGAAAATACTGGAAGAGAGTTTGAATAATTGTGAATAATTTTATCGAATTTTCATCACGTGAAATTTTAGACATTATTTTATTCTCATGCATCATTTGTTATGTACTTCGATTAACAATATTATTGTATTTTTCATAAGTTACAAAATTTAACTGCATTCTTTTAAATTTTGACTGCTGATTAATTGATTATATATTTGAGTATATTTTGTTAAATTTACTGCAAGTTCTCAATTTGAATTGTCCACACTCTGATCATGAATTTATGAATAATTTCTGTCAATGACCCTGTATATTTTGGTTTATTAATTTATTAATAAATGTTCTTTGGTTCCTTACTGTTACTCTTTATGGATGGATCACAGTATGGCAAACTTGTTTACCGAAAACCTTAGCATTGATAGGCTACTGTATCGAACCAATAAAATTATCCTGTGTCGTCTGGATTTTTCCATCTTTATTTCAATGGGTAGGAGGCACTTTGAGAAGGCGGATGTCACTTTTTAAGAGTTCGTATATTTCTTGTAGTTTGACTTTTGGTTAAGTGTCAGTTTCTATTTGATTGATTTCGCCTAGATCAGGTTTATTTTATATATGATCGCTGTCGATTAAAAACTTTTGTTACTGAGAGAGCTTTCCCAGTATTAGCGATCGTAAAAAATCCAATAAGATCCAAGCAATCGTGTATAGGTGTTCAGTGAAATATTGTGAAAATAAATATCGCCGCGGGGGGGTTTCCAATGTTTCATTTTTCAGATTTCCGTTGGATTCACAACAAGGTGATTGGCTTCGGGCAATCGATCGTCGGGATTTAATTTCATTTTTTCCGCATAAAGACATCAGGTACAAAAGAATTTGTAGCATACACTTTGCGGTTTCATGTTTTACTGATCATTAGAAATGCTTTTGACGAACACGGAAATCCAATATCGACATATTTCTCCTCTACGGCAAACTTATATTCTTCATGTTCCTCCCACGAAATTTTTCAATTGAAACTTAAACTATCTGCGAAACAGAAACAAGTCGATAAAATTAAGGAAATGTATTAATGTCCTTCGTCAAACTAACCGACGATTAGGTCGCGATCGTGCCAAAGACCAGATCTTTCTGAAAGAACATAAGAGAAGAGTGGAGTAACCATCAGGAAGTGCCAAAACGTTCATAGATCTCCAAACGGAACATAAGCCGTTCAGAGTATTCGGAAGAAGAAAAACAGTAGCTCTCACAATTTTTTATAGAAGCCCGAGATTATATAATTTCCTTGGAGTTCGTCAGGGATTCACTCTCCCGAATTAAAGCACAATCTCGAAATGGTTCAATTCGATTAAATTAGAGACGGGTTCTCTTGATAGCGTTTTCGAATATGTGCGTTTGAAATTTGATGGTTCTACCAAAGCATAAGAAACTGCGTCTTAATTTTTGATAAAATCGGAATAAAGACAAGTATTAATTACAATTTTAAATTTGATTACATTGAGGGAGTTTCAGATTAAAATTTTGGAAATCACGTTCTTGTTTTTATGATTCGAGAACTTTATGCATGTTATAAAATTCCGTTATTTTATCGTTTGTGGAAATATGGCGGGAGGTGAAATCCGTACAAATAACCCTTACTTCAAAATTGAAATCAATTGGAATATTGGTGAGGGCTATCACGTGTGATCAGGGTACGAATAACAGAAAATCTTATCGTGATATAGTGGTTACCGTAGAACATCCTATTGTTAATATCGACGGACAAGATATTTCTTGTTTTTACGATTTACGTCTAATAAAATCGCTTCGTAACCAATTTGTGGCTCACGGTAGGATAGATGCGGGTGGTAAGACAGCGACGTAGTCACACATAGAGGAAACGTACCTAATAGACTCCTAATTAGTTAATGCTCGTTTAATGTGTAAAATAACAGATGCTCAAATACGTCCGAAACCATTTAAGAGAATGAAATTGTCTTTAGTAACCCAAATTATTAGTAACTCTGTATCCGCAACCATTTCAACGGCGTTTAACACCAAACAACTCGAATCCGATACCTTAATCAATACTTCAGAATTTTTGAAGACGGTTTATAACTTGTTCGATTATTTGAATGTGAAGAAAAAGGGAATTAATTCTCTTTCTCGAAAGAATTATCACCCAGAGAACAATTTAAGGCAATTTATTGATTATGTTCGTACTTGAGAAAACGTTGATAGACTTTTGTAACTTTGGAAGTCTATAAAACAGGAAAAAGAAAACGTGGAATATTTGTTAACGAATTGTTTCAATCAGGACCTATTGGAATATTTTTTTCAATCATTCGGCAAGCCAGAGGTTTCACCCAAAATCCTACGGTTAAACAATTCCGCGAAAATTGTTAGAAAATTTTTCTCTCGGGTTTGGTGTCTTCTTTAGACTCCAGTAATTGCGAATCTGATAACGATTCGAAGGTAGACTTTAAGGAATCGTACCGTATTTCATCTGAATTTTCTACTTCATTTATAACAGCCGACACCCCAGTGTACTTGGATGCAATGATTAAAAATTGTAACGACGACCTTGGGGATGATAATGAAGACATTACGGATGAAGAAGTTTCTGGAGATGACTTAAATTTTTTTAATGATTCTGACACAGACTCTCAAGATGAAGACATCGATAATGAGCAAATAAATTCATCACTTCTCCTGCACATAATTTTAGTTCATGGAGATTATTGCCTACCATTAGGAAAACACAGGGAACAAAACAAACTTGTTGAAGTTTCTCTGGAACCAGCGGGCATCCTACTTCGCAGGTTATATCCTTCATAGATTAGACAAAAGATTCAATTGACAAATTTGTCGTTCTTAATTGTGGAAGTCAAATAGCGTCTCAGCCGCGGCCGAGATTCTTTCATCATTTATAGAAATTTATTCAAAAGACTTCCATACTAAAAATATTTTATCTTCTATGATTATTTTGGCTAATAGAAAAATTTTATCAATATATCTTGAATGGTCTTTTGTTGATGATTGTTTGCCTCACAGACAATTCATTGTCAAATATATATATATATATATAATATATATATATATATATATATATATATATATATATATATATATATATATATATATATATATATATATATATATATATATATATATATATATATATATAAAATTTCAATGGGGTTTCTTTCTTTAGTTTCACTTTTGTGCATATATTTTTTTTTCTATTCCTGATTTTTAATTGATACCAGCAGTTTTTTCATCATTTGTTTCATTGGCGAACATATTTTACAGAGTAATGTTTGTTTGGATTCGCGATCTTCAATACTCTATATATACGTATATTCATTAGGCAGCCATTAGACTCAATTTTTTGACAAATACCCTCTAGCTATTCTTTTTAGAAAACCTATTTATTTCTATTGCGCAGAATAGAATTTTTTCTCAATTTTTTATTATATTTGCTAACCTTTTTGCGACATGCGAGCATCCTTCATTTGAATTCTTCTTATTTTATATAAACTCACACCATTCGTTCCATCAGACACACCATCCATATTTTATCACTTTCACTTCACGTATTACTCACAATACGCACAATATATACTTACAATTGCATACCAACATTCGACATTTTCATATCAATATCTTCCATGTTCGTATCATATTTCTAAATTTTTTCACAAAGCATGACTCTTACCTTCCTTATAATTCTTTCGAACCCATTTCCAGTCAAATTCACCCCTTCTCAACCAGTTGGCGGATAGGAGAGTGCATAGACCAAGTGTAGAAGTATATAACTAAGTATAGAAGTATATAAATCCTCTTTGGAGAGTGCAGACTTTTTTGTTTGATATGTATTTGTTTCAGCCTTGTATCTAAACCACAAGATTGAAAGACTTGTATGCGATGAATCATTTTTTATTTCAATGGATGATTTTTAAAATGGTTCCATTCACGACCTCATTCTCGAAATACACTACCCTTCACTACGAAGGATATGGTTAACACCTGAACAGCATTACTACGCCTAAGATAATCAAATCTTTGGAAACAAACATAACCCTCTGTGATGATTTGCACAAATCGTACAGTACAAACAGCGTAGATGCTGGAATGATCACTTCTTGGAATCAAGGCACAAAAAGTATTTTAAATGTTTCATTTCGTAGTCGACGCCAACATTTCGTGACAGCAACAACAGTTCGTTTTCGAAATGTGAACTGACTCACTAATTTCGATATTTCCAAAAATTTGTAATCGGGACAAAACGAAAAATTGGTTGAATTACGTTTCAAGTTTGGATTTGATAAGTATATTTTCACAATAAAATCATTCGTGTTTACCACAAATGTTTGTGTTTCAAATAACTACACTGATTCGCGAAATCATAGAACAATCACAAAATCAAATAGCAACAAAATAATCACTGCGATGAATATCATTTTTGCAGTCTCCTGTATAGACCAGAAACTTGTTGCAACTCTACATGACTGTCAGTTTTGAATAAAAAATGTTTTAGATTCACAAATATATTTTGTAATCTGAAACAATATGCAAGAGAACAATATTTTTGCAAATTACGGGTATCAAAAATTTGGACACCTGTTCTCTGATTTGTTGCTATCACTAAATTTTCATGTTACACCCGGTATACACAAAATTTTCATGTTTCTTCCGGTATATTATTCAATTCTTTGAATCATCAGGAAATTTCATACATATAATATGTAATTATGTACAACATCTTATACCAATCTTCAATAAATTCTTTTCAAAATATTTAGTGTTTTCTTGATTTATCGCAACAGAAATCAACACCAAAGAACTGAAATTATATATATTATAATAAAATATATATATATATATATATATATATATATATATATATATATATATATATATATATATATATATATATATATATATATATATATATATATATATATATTTTAAAAATATATGAATAATGTTTTGATGAGAAATTTCATTTCTCCTGAAATGTAATTCATATCTAACTCTATAAACGTTTGAATTAAATTGTTTCTTATCAATGGACATTTGAAATTTGAATTTCCATCTATTAATAGAAGTATATCCATGTAGATACATAGACAACAACAAGATACATGAGACAATACAGGAATTACCATCAATAAAATGCTAGTAGAGATCACAGTAACTTGAATAATGGTAATTAAGTCTACCTGGTCGTTAAGGAGCTTAACCCTTTCTACCCTAGATGCCTTGAAAATTTCCATCGATTCAAAGAAATTGAGTTTATAAGATTTATCACAGGAATTAAGAATTTTTAGCTGTTCTGGAAAATGATGACATTCATTCAGACAATGTGCACCCAAAGCTGAATCATATTTCTGATGTAGGAATGACCGGAAATGTTCTTTGTATCTAGCCTTGAAAGAGTGTCCTGTTTGACCTATATAAAAGGAATTGCACTCAGAACATGTTAATTGGTATACTCCTGATTTTTCAAATTTATCGGTTTTATCTTTTGTGTTGAAAAGCAATGTGGGATAAAATTTCTATGAATATTTCCATTTATTCCTGTTATAGTAGATGGGAATCTTAGATAAGCGCCTTGTTACGTATTTGGATTCCATATGCCAAAATCTCCTCCATTTTGCATGAGCGATGCACCATTTATTGGTTTCATATTTGACCTCCCCAATGCAGTGTAAACTTGAAGAGAACCTACCATAATTCGTTGGATCAATTCCGTGTCAATAGTTGAACATATTTTACATTGATAAATTACAATGACATTATCATTTCAGTCAGGATTTGTTTTCAGTATCTCTACTGAACTATCACATTCAAATTCACTCTTAACAATAATTCTTTAAAGCAAAAATCAGAATGCTGTTATATAATTACAAACTTAATCATTAATAAATCAATCACAATTGCACTATCATTTCTGTCAGGATTTATTTTGAGTGTCTCAAACTAACTTTAACAAACTACGAAAAATAAAACGGAACAATTCAAAATATCATATTATTTCTCTGATGATTCTTCATTTTAAATAACAAACAATCATCATTTTTTTTACTACATCTTTCTACCGTGAAAGATGTTCTTGATTCATATGTTATTTGCTGGTGAAATAATTTTCTTAATTTTGCATGAAATTATATCAGACACTTTGATTTTCTAGCACAAATGTTAAAATTTTCGGAAAAAATTATATACAAATTCAAAATAAGCATCAATAGAGTACAGATCTGTATTCTCCATTTTCACCCAAAATTAATTTCAGTTTTATTCCTCCTTAGGGAATATTGATTTCTTCATTTTTATTCTTCATACTTGAGGTTGATCTTGAATGCTTCTTGTGATGAGTTGAACTTTTACGTTTCTTATTTCACAAATTAAATTCATTCGGGATCAGAATTTTTTATAATTTTCTGAACTTTCTGTATGTTCAGTTGTTGGTTTCTCAATCTCCATTAAATCTATCGAATTTGAGAGCATTGTTTGATCGACTGCATCTCCTTTGTTGCCTTGATTTGAACTTTCAGAAATGGTTTGAAAGGCAGGAGGTATGTTAGTTGCATGGTTTTTACCAACATTCAGAATGATTTTCTCTTCACTGGGTGGCTAATAATGACGATCAATAAGTTCGTATGTCTCTTGAATTTTGCTATCACAGGGTGTTTCCTAATGAAGATTAATAAACTCATCTGTATCCTGAAATATTTCGTCAAGGAATTTATCCACAGAACTTTTATCTGCATTGTTGCTTCCTGGGGGAGTTAAATTGACGATGGCATTTGGGTTGTTATTTATTCTTCCTTTTCCTGAATTAGAATTTGGTTCACACCTTTCGGTTTGTACCTTTAAATCTAAATTCGATTCCCCTTTACCATAGGTTTCAGAAGAACTTTGTGGAGGTGATATAAAATTCAGCATGTTATAGTTCTTCATTGATATGAAGTTTTCTATATATTCATGGGAGTTTTGATTTATATTGGCTGGCGTTTTTGTCTTTCTTCTCATGTCCATTTGACACGATGGTAATTTTTCCCATTCATTATTTTCCTGAGAATTTAATGGAGGTGAAATGAGTTCATATTCATCTACTTGTAGTTGGAAACGTTTTATCGAAGACTCTACCTCTATATTACAATATTTTCCAAAACTTCCACGAATGTTTCCATTTATTCCCGTTGTATTAGATGGGAATCTTTGATAAGAGGTTTGTAACGTATTTGGATTACATCGACCTGTTATAGATTTTTCTAAATGAAATCAGAAAGTTGAGTGCTATTTCCGGTGAAACAGAAAACGTCTTAATGTTAATAATAGTTTGCGAGAATATCTCCGAAACTACCATAGTGAAAAAAGTTGCAAGTATTTTATCATAGAAGATTTTTATTCAGGGAGCAGTATTTAACATTTTAAAGGTCCTTAATTGTCCCTCACTGAAGGAGCTGATATTGCGATCTAAATATCATAAACACCGTCAACAAGAGTCATAATATAAGTGGTACAATATAGTCAGATTTCATGAGTAAGAGCAGCAAAGTGCAGTTGAGTTTGAAATCGTGTTGCGTACTTATTCGCAATATCGAAGCAAACTGCACCCAACCTGCATCAATTCTCAGAAGGGGATAGATCATATATACATATCATATACATACACGATTGGCGCCGTTCAACTAAGAGAAGCAGAAGATTACCAGATTAGTCTGACTATTCACATTACCGCTACACGCTACACACTGTGTCTATCCTAGCAGTGGTCAATATAGCTTAACTCCAGTATTTGATGGCTCATAGTGAAGATAGTCATTCAGGGAGGAGTTCAAAGTACCGTAGAATATTGAATATTCTTCTCTGAAGAAGCTAGTGATTCCATCTACTCATCATAATCATCGGAAGAACTCATCAACCGACCATAACCGTATTGATATCTGCCACGACAGTCACTGCGTAGCGTTACGAGTGGCAAACTTAGAATTGAAAATATAGACCTATGAATCGCGTTTCACTGGAAAGATAGCAGGATCGTTATGGATTTCGAATCTAGTTTCTACAAAGATAAATACTCTATTTAACGCGACCATTTCGCGTTTGGTTTCTATTGAAAAAGACACAGTTTTACCTTATAGCTCGAAAACCGTTGGGTAGCTCGAAAACCATAGAGTATAAGATTTTTTAGTGCATCTCTAGATTTTATTCAAAAACATGACTAAAAAAGATGAGAATATTGTTTACATAATTTAATTAGTACTCCAGATATAGTAATTTGCTTGGATCCCAGATAAAATTCAGGAGTATCTGGAAAGTGCTTTTTCTCTATTGATAATATTTCATATAGCTGCCCCATAAAAACATGGAATTGATGAAAAATATGCCGAATGTTTTTATATTATTTGGTGCAATTATGCTGTTTTAAATCAATAATGAATTACATTTTCGAACAAAACAATAAGAATATATCAAATATTCAACACAATTGGTTATGAGTACCAAGTTTTAATGCTTTATTCAAAATAGAGATTAGAAATTCGACATATATAATTCAATTATGAGTTGAAGATTTTTACTAGTAATAATAATTTTCAAACAAAATTTGGAACATGAATCACAAATGGAGTGAAAATAAGAAATGGGGTGAGTTTGGCGAGCTTCAGCTTATAGAAAATGTAAGCGGATACTACGATACAAGTTGAATATCCCTATTTTAATTAGAGGGATTTTACCCAGATAACACGGTTGCGTATAACAGCAATATCCCTTTTTCAAACTTTCAAAACTTTAAAATTGAAACAAATTTTATATCACAAAAATTCCATGAAGAAAATATGAAATGAAAAAACTCCTATTAGATACATCTTTTTTCGGCTTTATGTATGTATTATTTATTGAAATCTCATATATTTGAAAATGTTCAGAAATTATATATAATGATGAATATTTACTTGAATTTATGATTATATATAATGTCTTTCAATGAATAATAGATACATACATGAAGCCTAAATATAGACCTTTAAACTAAATGAAGCAATAAAAATGAAGTGTGTTTCAATAAAATTTGATAGGAAAGATAACCAAAAATTTTGACACAAGTTACTAACTATCAATTCTAACGTTGGATGCAATATGGATAAGCCAGAGAAGAGAGAAATATACGTATAAAGGTTAAATTGAGTTTTTACATATAGGAAGAGAAAATCAAAATTGAATGAGGAATTCGTGATGTAGTTCATAATGTAATATTTGAACAAAATTGAAGTTTGCCCTTGATTTTAATGCCTCAACAACAAATTCCAGAAAACAAAATATGAGATAGAAATCAGTGAATTATTAGAAAATATTTCTATCTTATTGAAGATATTGTTGTGTATAAATTTTTCGAAATAACAAAATTTGAATAGAAATTATAGAAACGAGGTATAGCTAAGAATAATGCAAGAAGCAGAAACTCACCGGAAAATCTATAGAACCAAGTAGTAGCACAACACAACACACAGATAACTGTTCTTCAAGTGACTAATTTTCACGTAAAATTAACAATAATTCCGATTGACTCAGAAAATATAGGCTTCCGAACGACCAGGTTTTGGACTACCTGTAGGGGGGCAAAACTATTCCTATTGGAAGAAATCCACCCGAGATTGAGACCGCACCTTCTGCAAATTATTATGAAAATTACAATACATCAAATTTCTTTCAATTTTGCATATTATAAATATACACTCATATGAAGGTGTCTGAATATGAAATTTGACCTGAAAAATTTTCACTCCTTGGAGATCTCATATATAAGCATCACAAGTGTGTAAAATATTAACTTTTTTCAAATGGGACATTCTTCCAAATGTTTGAATAATACTATATTTCTGTCAAATTTCAAAATAAATATTTAATACTAGAAAAAAGATGTAGGTACTGTATCTTCACAAGGGGCCATACGATTTTATCGTGAATGCCGGGGCGAACTCTTTGGGCAACGTTAAATTAACATCTTCATTATACAGAAAAATATTTTTTGATTTCCGAACTAGATGGGTAATTTTTGAGCTTTAATGAGAAATACTAGAATATTTTTCAGATCTAGTAACTTCGTATCGATTTGTACAACGTTTCTGTAAGCTTAAGCTCATAATTCAAATAGGAATTCTAGAAATAACCTGGATCAAATTTTTGATAGCTAGGATCTCAAGAACGTTAAATGCTGCTACTGTAAAAGCGATTGAAAGAAGTAATGAAGCAAAATAGACAGTATATAGTTAAATTAGAAACACTTCAAAAATATTCTCAATTATTTTCGAAGAAAAACGAGAAATTAAATAAAGTTAATAAGATTTTTCCTATTCAGACGACCAATATATATCCCGAATAATAAACTTAGACTTGAGATTCAAAAATATTTGGATATGTCGTCATCATTCAGGGTCTTTCTACCAGAATTGAACCGCAATTGCAGCTCCCTACATTACGCAATTTTTCTTCTTCACCGAATTTCTTATTTCACAAATTAATTTCATTCGAGATCAGATTTTTTTTTATAATTTTTTGAACTTTCTGTATGTTCAGTTGTTGGTTTCTCAATCTCCATTAAATCTATCGAATTTGAGAGCATTGTTTGATCGACTACATCACCTTTGTTGCCTTGATTTGAACTTTCAGAAATGGTTTGAAAGGCAGGAGATTTGTTAGTTGCATGGTTTTTACCAACATTCAGAATGATTTTCTCTTCACTGGTTGGCTAATAATGACGATCAATAAGTTCGTATGTCTCTTGAATTTTGCTATCACAGGGTGTTTCCTAATAAAGATTAATACACTCATCTGTATCCTGAAATATGTCGTCAAGGAATTTATCCACAGAACTTTTATCTTCATTGTTGCTTCCTGGGGGAGTTAAATTGACGATGGCATTTGGGTTGTTATTTATTCTTCCTTTTTCTGAATCAGAATTGGGTTCACACCTTTCAGTTTGTACCTTTAAATCTAAATTCGATTCCCCTTTAACATAGGTTTCAGAAGAACTTTGTGGAGGTGAAATAAAATTCAGCATGTTATAGTTCTTCATTGATATGAAGTTTTCTATATATTCATGGGAGTTTTGATTTATATTGGCTGGCGTTTTTGTCTTTCTTTTCATATCCATTTGACACGATGGTAATTTTTCCCATTCATTATTTTCCTGAGAATTCAATGGTGGTGAAATGAGTTCATATTCATCTACTAGTAGTTGGAAACGTTTTATCGAAGACTCTACTTCTATATTACAATATTATCCAAAACTTCCATGAATGTTTCCATTTATTCCTGTTATATTAGATGAGAATCTTTGATAAGAGGTTTGTATTGTATTTGGATTACATATGCCAAAGTTTCCTCCATTTTGCATGAGTGATCTACCATTTATTGCTTTCATAATTGAACTCCCCGATGCAGTGTAAACTTAAGGAAAATCTACCATAACTCGTTGGAGCAATTCCGTGTCAATCGTTGAATGTTCTGGGTTTGTCGAATTGGGATCTAATAGTGGATAGGCTGGATTCTCTTCTACTCTAATTGTGATGTTCAGTAGATATAAACTTTTCTACTTGAGCTTCTTGATAAATAGTTCACTAGGATCATGAGTCTTTTTCTAGTTCAGTATATATACCTGAAACGGAAAAAAAAGTATATGAAATAAAGGGCTTACTATATTTTTCCAACTTTCCAGCTCATACAATTGATCAAATTAGGTTAACAAAAATATTCAATGAGCCAGCCATTGATTATCAGAATTACAAATATTGAGTGAAATTGTATTTACGCATTTCTTAGTTTTAGCATGGAAATGGTTCAATAATTTCCATGTTTTTGTAATTATAGATTCTTTTCAAAAGTTTTGTACATTATCATGAAATATTGTCAATTCAAACATAGATACAGACACACACACATATGTTATATTGTAATTAAATTCTGAACAATTTTTTTTCATATCAATGCCACCTGAAACCAACCGAGAGGAAGATATGAATTTTTCAATCGGAATTTTGCGATTGTTGATTGTCTCTCATAAGGCATGATAAAAATATTCAATTCAATATCGACGAATTCTTGCTCATTGTGAGTAAGGTGTCTCATTCAGCTGAATTCAATGCATTTAGTGGCTTAACGATATACAGAGTGTTTCCAAAGCATGTGGCAAATCGTTGTATATTCGAAGCTACAATCGTCCGTTTCTTTAACTTAGACTACCTATTTCTGCACACAACATTTAACTCGTAATATTAATAGGCATCGACCTGTTATAGATTTCTCTAACTGAAATCAGAAAGTTGGGTGCTATTTGTGGTAAAACAGAAAACGTCTTAATGTTAATAATAGTTTGCGAGAATATCTCCGAAACTACCATAGTGAAGAAAGTTGCAAGCATTTTATCATAGAAGATATTTATTCAGGGAGCAGTATTTATTATTTTATAGGTTCCTAAATGTCCCTTACTGAAGGAGCTGATACTGCGATCTAAATATCATAAGCACCGTCAACAAGAGTCATAATATTAGTGGTACAATATAGTCAGATTTCATGAGTAAGAGCAGCAAAGTGCAATTTATTTGGAAATCGTGTTGCGTACTTATTCGCGACATCAAAGCAAACTGAACCCAACCTTCATAAATTCTCAGGATAGGGGATAGAGCATATATACATATCATATACATACACGATTGGCATCGTTTAACAAAGAGAAGTAGAAGACTACCAGATTAGTCTGACTATTCACATTACCGCTACACGCTACACACTGTGTCTATCCTAGCAGTGGTAAATACAGCTTAACTCCAGTATTTGAAGGCTCATAGTGAAGATAGTCATTCAGGGAGCAATTCAACGTACCGTAGAATATTGAATATTCTTCTCTGAAGAAGCTAGTGATTCCATCTACTCATCATAATCATCGAAAGAACTCATCAACCGACCATAACCGTATTGATATCTGCCACAACAGTCACTGTGTAGCGTTACGAGTGGCAAACTTAGAATCGAAAATATAGACCTATCAACCGCGTTTCACTGGAAAGATAGCAGGATCTTTATGGATTTCGAATCTAGTTTCTACAAAAATAAATAATCTACTTAACGCGACCATTTTGCGTATGGTTTCTATTGAAAAAGACACAGTTTTACCTTATAGCTCGAAAACCGTTGGGTAGCTCGAAGAAAAAAGATGAAAATATTGTTTTCATAATTTAATTAGTACCCCAGATATAGTAATTTGCTTGGATCCCAGATAAAATTCAGGAGTATCTGGAAAGTGATTTTTCTCTATTGATAATATTTCATATAGCTGCCCCATAAAAACATGGAATTGATGAAAAAAATGCCGAATGTTTTTATATTATTTGGTTCAATTATGCTGTTTTAAATCAATAATGAATTACATTTTCGAACAAAACAATAAGAATATATCAAATATTCAACACAATTGGTTATGAGTACCAAGTTTCAATGTTTTATTCAAAATAAAGATTAGAAATTCGACATATATAATTCAATTATGAGTTGAAGATTTTACTAGTAATAATAATTTTTAAACAAAATTTGGAACATGAATCACAAATGGAGTGAAAAATAAAAAATGGGGTGATTTTGGCGAGCTTCAGCTTATAGAAAATGTAAGCGCATACTACGATACAAGTTGAATATCCCTATTTTAATTAGAGGGATTTTACCCAGATAACACGGTTGCGTATAACAGCAATATCCCTTTTCAAATTTTCAGAACTTTAAAATTGAAACATATTTTATATCAAAAAATTCCATGAAGCAAATGTGAAATGAAAACTTTGAAAAATTCCTATTAGATACATCTTATTTCGGCTTTATGTATGTTTCATTTATTGAAATCTTATATATTTGAAAATTTTCAGAAATTATATATAATGATAAATTTTAACTTGAATTTATGATCAAATATAATGTCTGGAAGTTTTCAAATCTATGAGCTTTCAATGAATAATACATACATGCTTAAAAATATAATGATAAATATAAACCTTTACACTAAATGAAGCAATAAAAAATGGAGAGTTGTTTAATAAAATTTGATGGGAAAGATAACCAAAATTGTTACACAAGTTATTATTAATTCTAACTTTTGATGCAATATGGATAAGCCAGAGAAGAGAGAAATATACGTATGAAGGTTAAATTGAGTTTTTACATATAGGAAGAAAATGTCAAAGTTGAATGAGGAATTCGTGATGTAGTTCATAATTTAATGTTTAAACAAAAATTGAAGTTTGCCCTTGATTCTAATGCCTCAACAACAAATTCCAGAAAACAAGTTATGAGATGATATTTAAGATAGATATTTTTTTATTGGAAATCAGTAAATATTTAGAAAATATTTCTCTCTTATTGAAGTTATTGTTGTATATAAATTTTTCAAAATAACAAGAAAATTCGAATAGAGATTATAGAAACGAGCTTCAACTAAGAATAATGCAGGAAGCAGAAACTCACCAGAAAATCTATAGATCCAATTAGTAGCACAACACAACACACAAATAACTGTTCTTCAAAAGACTAATTTTCACGTGAAATTAACAATAATTCCGATTGACTCAGAAAATATAGGGTTCCGAACGAACAGGTTTTGGACTACCTGTAGGGGGGCAAAACTATTCCTATTGGAATATTATTATGAAAATTACAATACATCAAATTTCTTTCAATTTTTCATATTATGAATATACACTCATATGAATGTGTCTGAATATAAAATTTGATCTGAAAAATTTTCAGTCCTTGGAGATCTCACATATAAGCATCACAAGTGTGTAAAATCAAAACTTTTGTCAAATGGGACATTCTTCCAAAAGTTTTGAATAATACTATATTTTTGTCAAATTCCGAAATTAATGTGTAATACTAAAAAAAAGATGTAGGTACTATATCTTCACAAAAAAATGATAAGATTGTTAGCCAGCTATATATTTCATTCACATGTACAAATAAATTATTATGAAATAAAATTCTGATGAGAAACCCATGATTTTACCACATTACTTTTTTCATGGTTCATGCACGAAGACATGGTTCTCTTCCTATACTTCAGCCATCCCAGTTAGAGGAATTGTAAATTACTAATATTGAAAAATTATTCAAAAAAACTCTACCCAAAATATTTCATAGCTTATTGAGGTGGGGTCTAAAACTTGTAAAAACATGTAAACTTTAGTATGTTGGGAGCTATTTTGTGACTCGAAATTGAATCCGTTCCAATTCACTCTTTAACTCTCCCGCGTTACAATTTAATTGGAAACACTCATCTAGTAATACATTTTTGAATAGCCCATATCTCTCTATCTTTCTAACTAGCGTTTTACATCACATGGCAATGTTTGGAATGTATTTTCTTCGAATTAACTATTTAAACCTGCAATATTTTAGGAAGATTTTACATCGATTTCACTTAATGGAATTTAAAAAAGTTTTACCCACGTTTTCATATCAGATCAAAGGTAATAAATAAACATAAGGGCGTAGAAGGGTGAGTTAGAATACATTCATCTTCGAGTCATAAAGCGATTCGAGAAAAATTACGTGCTTTTGAAAATTCTTGGGCCTTCAATAAGCTTACAGATATCTTGGATGTCTACTTTTCAAATGATCAGCCCCTATATAGATTATTGTATGGAAATTCAATATCTGATTACCAAACTATTGAGTAATAATTAAAACTGAAAAGGGAATTGAACCACCAAATAAGTCATACATTAATCCAAAGGACGCTTTTTGTCTAAGGATCCTCTAAGTGTTGATAACCCTTGTAGCGTATTAGCCGAATAACTACCGGCAATTAATTTTTTTCATAAAGATTCTTTTTATACGTTATCACAAATGAAAGAAAGAGAATTATACAATTTTTTACAGTCTCTTGTGCGTATATTTAATTTCGATAATTAATTCCATTTATATATATATGGAAGAAATAGACGTCAGAATATCATTTTGATCGGAATATCATGAAACGAAGGAAATTCTTGAGTTAGTGTAAAACTTCCATTCGAAAACAAAGAAGAGAGAAAATATAAAATTATGTAAAGCTTCAAAAGGTGAACTCTTTACGCTACATTTAGAAAATATTCCTGATTCAAATACATATATTTTGAATTCAATTGAATATTTTAGTAGGAAATGAAAGTTCAAATATTAACTTCTTTATTGGCAACTATCAAAAATAACATACATACTTCTGAAACTTTCTAATTTCATTCAGTTATGGTTGTTATTCCATTTCAAATATTAGTACCTACATCTTTACAGTCTAAGAAGTGCGGAAAAACCTAATAAAAATAAATACAGAACTAGAATCGATATTATCTGATCTATGGTGATGATGACGTGTAACCCCCTGAATAACCCATTGGAGATTTGTATGGCTAATAGCAGGTACTTAACAAAATAGTCATATTATTGATGTTTGGCATCCTGTCCAATGTCAGTGAGTCTGAATCCCAACAATGCGATTTTTATAATTGTGCATTTGCCAAAAAAGAAGAATATTTGAAATAGTCACAAGAACTGCATTCATCTGCAAAATGCATTTTCGAGTACCTAAAACCATAATGTATGTAGTCGAAGTTCATAAGGAAATGTATTGAGAAATATCAAGAAATATAATTTCGTTTCACCAGTGAAAGATTTCCAGCTGCTACATAATATAACACTTGATGAGCATATCTACTGGTCTTGCTCACGAGTTCAAATCGATTTTAATTAGTTAAGAAGCTCGCAAAAATATGAACGAACTTTCATTGAATTCGGAACATCAAGAAAAATGTATTGAAATATTGTACAAGCACATAACTAATTGCAAAATCTATTAACAAAGAGAGGCAATCACATTTTCAAATTTTTTATGTATCCATTCATAATGAAGGCAATAAACATATTTATTTAAAAATCCAATAAAGGTTTACTTTTTCTTCTCTATATGAACAGCAAACTATATTTCATTCACATGTACAAAGAAATTAATATGAAATGAGATTCTGATCAGAAATCTATAATTCTATCTAATTATTTTTTATGTTTTATGCACGAAAACATGGTTCTCTTCCTATATTTCAGTTATCTCAGCATGAATAATTGTAAATAATTAATATTGAGATATTATTCGAAAAGACTCATCCCCAGATATTTCATAGCTTATTGAGGTGGGATCAAAAATTGTAAAACATGTAAATTTTAGTATGTTGGGAGCCATTTTGTGACTCGAGTTGAATGCATTCCGATTCAGCCTTTCACTTTCCCGCATTACAATTCAAATAATTTAATTTGAAACACTCTACTAGTAATATATTTTTGAATAGCGCATATTTTTCTAAAACTACATACATCTGCAAAATGCAATTACGAGTACCTAGAAACATAATGAAAGTAGTCGAAGTTGATAAGGAAATATATTGGGAAATATCAAGGAATATAATTTCGTTTCACCAGTGGAAGATTTCTAGCTGCTACATAATATAACACTTGATGAGCATATCTACTGGACTTGCTCACAAGTTCTAATCGATTTCAATTCGTTGAGAAGCTCGCAAAAATATGAATGAACTTTCATTGAATTCGGAATATCAAGAAAATGTATTGAAATATTTTACAAGCACAAAACTAATTGCAAAATCTATTAACAAAGAGAGGCAATCACATTTACGAATTTTTTCATGTATCTGTTCATAATGAAGGCAATGAACACGTTTATTTAAAAAATCAATAAATGTTTACTTTTTCTTCTCACATATAAACAGCAAACTATATTTCATTCACATGTACAAAGAAATTAATATGGGATGAGATTCTGATCAGAAATCTATAATTCTACCTCATTATTTTTTTATGTTTTATTCACAAAAACATGGTTCTCTTCCTATATTTCAGTTATCTCAGCATGAATAATTGTAAATAAATAATATTGAGATATTATTCGAAAAGACTTCTCGCCAGATATTTCCTAGCTTATTGAGGTGGGGTCAAAAACATGTGAACTTTAGTATGTTGGGGGGCGATTTTGTGACTCAAGTTGAATGCGTTCCAATTCACCCTTTCACTCTCCCGCATTACAATTCAAATAATTGAATTGAAAACACTCTTCTGGTAATGTAGTTTTGAATAGATCATATTTTTCTAAAACTACATACATCTGTAAAAATGCAATTACGATTACCTAGGAACATAATGAAAGTAGTCGAAGTTGACGAGGAATTAGATTGGGAAATATCAAGGAATATAACTTCGTTTCACCAGTGGAAGATTTCTAGCTGCTACAAAATATAACACTTGATGAGCATACCTAGTGGTCTTGATCAAAAGTTCAAATCTATTTCAAATCATTATGAAGCTCCCAAAGATATTAATGAACTTTCATTGAATTCGGAATATCAAGCAAACTGTATTGAAATATTGTACAACCACATAACTAGCTGCAAAAGCTATCAACAAGATGAGACACATTTTCAAATATAATTCAGAAATTATCAGAAATGACGTCAATTTTAAATGAAAATCTCATCTCCCGAAACTCGATTTTTCATCTATAATTCTAATTTAACTCCACGATGCCTTTATGACGCGAGAGTTACAAACCAAAACCAACCCAGACTAACTTATAGATTATTAGTCATGGTACAGGATATATTATCTTAACAAATATGCTTATCACTAAATATCATATTATCTTCTCTAAACAGAAGTCTCTTGTAACTGAAAACGACAAGAAGTCTTCACTTCAGTTGTATACTCCTTAGAATTAAGTTCACTTATAAAATTAACAATTAATAAACTTTTTAAAAACAAGTTCCAAGACTTTGAAATCATAATTTGAGCACATAGTCTGCAGAATGAGTACTGCGTCTAAAACAATTTTTCAAGTACTAAATAGTGATTGTAGAATGTTTTATCAAATTGAGTTGAAAAAAAAAACATTCAGATTGTTACGTATAATTCTGAAATAAAATAATGTAATACAGGGTAATAAACACTATATGATTATTTTCTTTTGGAATATATGAGGAGCTATCATAAGTAAAATTATTTTCACTATATATATATATATATATATATATATATATATATATATATATATATATATATATATATATATATATATATATATATATATATATATATATATATATATATATATATATATCTGATCGACAGGGTTTTCGCGCTATATGGCACGGAATATTGTGGCCTAAATACGGGACTATAGAATTAATTTTCATTGGGGATATATGAGGAGATATCACAGATACTTTTTAAAATCATTCTTACATTTTACAGGGTGTCACAAAATCCTTAAAATAATCAAAGTTCTGTTTTTCTTCAAATAAAGCACCCTATATGTTATTGTTTATTTGGATTGAGCGTTAAAAGCAAATGGAGTTTTTTCATACATTAACATTGAGGTTTTTCTGATAATTCGATTTTTCTTAAAATCTAAAGACATTTTCATTCTCGAAATATTGAAAAATTATTCAAGTTAGTTCATCGAAATTGACAGTGACGCGAGAAAATAGATCGTTATCCATATTTCAATTACTCCGGGTTGACCTTAATATATAGGATGTGCCAAAATTAAAACTGATCAAATGGGAAATTCAAAGCGCAATAACTTGATTATTAAAAATACGATGCCATATTTTTCTATTATCCCAAGAATTCATATTTTATAACCTATCGAACAATCCTATAATGTCTTCACCTAAGTATACACTCTCTTATATTATGAGACCAAAATTCGAACTTCGCTCAAATTGTGGTTTCTCGAATGAAATATCCATAGAATTTTTCATTCATTTAGTTACCTGTTGACAATAGAAATGTCAGATAATTCTGTGTCTGTCAGTTGAGTATTTAAAACAACTAAAAACGCCTCACATATTTGTATTAATAGTCTGGGATTTTTTTGAATTTTGTGATTTAAATCAGTCAAAATGAAAACTTATTCAAGGGAAGAACTTCCTTGAACCTGATCCAGGTTCAAGGAAGTGGTAGCATCACTTAAAAAAACCCACTACAAGAGAAGCTATTAATGGAAATAAGGAGAATGTTCTTAAAGTACTCGGTTTTATGATTAAAGATCCTAATATTAGTCAGAATCAAACAGGTTAAAATACTAATATTAGTCGAACAAGAATTTCGAAAATCCTAAAAAACACAATTTTCAGCCTCATAAGATCCAGCTTGGTCAAAATCTCAATGAAAATTTTAATAACTGAATTCAATTTTGTTTGTGGGTGCTTGATAGAGAAACGGAAAATGGCACTTTTTCGAAAACGTGTTGTTCAGTGATGAATGTACTTTTCACAAGAATGATCTGGTGAATAGGCATAATTTCCACAATTATTCCGATTTGGATCCACATATATACAGAGTAATGAATAATCAAAAGAGATGGTCTGTAAATGTGCGGGGTGGAACTTATGGGACCTAATTAGACCATATTTTGTTGAATGACCTTTAAATGTTATAATGTTCTTGAACTTTCTAACACAAACTTCCACTATTATTGAAAAAAAAATGGAGCAAATTAGACTGAGATAAAATAGATATACTCAAAAAAATGTCAATTATTTTCGGAGAAAAACGAGCAGCTAAATAACGTTATTAAGATTTTATTTTATTCAGCCGACCAATATATGTCCCGAATTATATACTAAAACTTAAGATTTAAAAATAACTGAGTATGTAGCGGAATATGTGGGAACGGATGACTTCAAGACTCGAGATAATCTAAAGCTAACTTTTCGGGCATATTACATAATCATTTGTTGATACCCATCACAGGTAATTTATGTGATACATAGGTTTTCATAAGATTTTTTTAAAGTACTGGCTAAAGAATTTTATATATATAGGTCTTATTTTATGATAAAAATTATAAAATTTTCGAAAAACTATATTTTTTCACATATACTAATAAATTATTATGAAATAAGATTCTGATCAGAAACCTATGAATATATCTCATTATTTTTTCATGTGTTGTGCACGAAAACATGGTTCTCTTTCTATATTTCAGTCATCTCAGTTTGAAGAATTGTGAATAACTAATATTGAGATATTATGTGAAAAGACTCTACCCAAAATATTTCATAGCTTATTGAGGTGGAGTCAAAAATTGTTAAAACATGTAAACTTTCGTATATTGGAAGCCGTTTCTGACTCAAAATTGAATGCGTTCCAATTCACGCTTTCACTCTCCTGCAGTACAATTTGAAAAATTTAATTGGAAGCACTCTTCTAGTGATACATTTTGGATAGCCCATATCTTTCTATATTTCTAATTTGGAATAATATCAAGAGAAATGTGTTGAAATATTGTACAAGCACATAACTAATTGCAAAAGCTATAACAATAAAAGGCATTCACATTTTCAAATATAACTGGGAAATTATCAAAATAGCCGAAATTTTTAATGAATATCTGAACTTCCGAAACTCTATCTCTCATCTATAATTTTAATATAAATCCTCGAGGTCTTCGTGTTAATTTTGTTAAGAAAAATCTTTTTATTTTAGTTTTCAAAATATTTGGCAATTCGTAACTAACAATATATTTTCATGTCCCCGTTTATATTGAAGTGCAATAAACATGTTTATTTAAAAGATCTAATAAATTTCTACTTTCTAGTCTTCTCCAATAGGGTGTTATATAATAGTATGTCACAACTTGAGGGGGTGAAACTACGTGTAATTTTAAGACACAATTGAGTATGAAGCGGAATATGTGAGAACGGATGACTTCAAGACTCGAGATAATCTAAAGCTAAATTTCGGGCATATTACATAATCGTTTGTTAATACCCATCACAGGTAATTTATGTGATACATAGGTTTTCATAAGATTTTTTTACTGTACTGGCGAAAGAATTATATAATATATATATATATATATATATATATATATATATATATATATATATATATATATATATATATATATATATATATATATATAGCTCTTATTTTTCGATAAAAAATCATAAAATTTTCAGAAAACTATATTTCATTCACGTATACAAATAAATTAATATGAAGTAAGATTCTGATCAGAAACCTATGAATCTACCTCATTATTTTTTGTCTTATGTAGAAAACATTGTTTTCTCCTATATTCCAGTCATCTCAGCATGAATAATTGTAAATAATTAATTTTGAGATATTATTCAAACAGACTACACAAGATATTTTTTTCAAGCTTATTGAGGTGGGGTCAAAAATTGTGAAAACATGTAAAATTTAGTACAGTGGAAGCCGTTTCGTGACTCGAAATTGAATGCGTTTCAATTCACCCTTTCACTCTCCCGAATTAATTTTAATTGGTTATGAATTTCCTCAAAATATTAATGAATTTTCATTGAATTCGGAATAATACCAAGAGAAATGTAATGAAATATTATACTAATACGCAAAAGTTATTAGCAAAGAGAGGCTTTCACATGTTCAAATATTATTGAGAAATTATCAAAAGAGGCGTTATTTTTTAATGAAAACCTCAAATTCTGAAACACTATCTCCCTCATCCATAATTTTAATTTAAATCCTCGAGGTCTTTGTGATACAATCGCATAGCCTCCTTGATAAGATTCTGCTAAGAAAAATATTTTTAACTTAGTTTTCAAAATATTGGGCAATTTGTAACTGACAAAATGTTTTCATGTCCCCGTTTATATTGAAGGGCCATGAACATGTTTATTTAAAAGATCTAATAAATTTCTACTTTCTGGTCTTCTCCAGTAGGGTAATACATAATAGTATGTCACAACTTGGGGGGGGGGTAAATCTACGTGCAATTTTTAGAAGAAATTGCATACAAACATAGTTTCGCAAGAGCTTCGCTACGGAGCTACAGGGTGTTGAAATTTCTGGAAAAAATTGTTTTTCTCTTAGAAACACATTCAAGAAATTTGCAACACATTGAGCTCCATCTGCTACACTCTGCCTGTATTGAGTAATTATCTAGATATGAACGCAGGAAAAATAATATATCAGGCAGTCTTTGAATCCAAAATGAGATATGGCATTATGTTCTATGGAGGCAGCAGTGACGTGAAGAAAGTGGCAACATTACAGAAGAGAGCCCTGCAAATTATTCTTAGGATGAATCATACAGATATATGTGGAGGAAAATTCCGTGAAGAAAGAACTTTTAACAACTGTCAGAATTCATATTCAAGAATGTTTGATATTTACTCATAAGAACAAAGACAAATTCGAAGAAAAAGCAGCTACAAAATACGATACAAGAAGTACAAACCTGAAATACCCAACCCACAGTCGATCAATAACATAGAAGGGCCCTGAATATGAAGGAATCAAGTACTATAATAAAATACCACCTAAAATTCGCGCTGAAACAAACATTGTAAGTTTCATACTCAGTGAACGAAGTTTTGGAGTATGGTGAAACGTAAACTTTTGTCAACTTCTTCTGAACCAGTCTTGTTCTGGAAGAAACTGTTTCATTTCAAAGTGTTCAATTATTCATTTTTTTGACGACATATATTTCTGCTCTTTTATATGAACTAAAGAATTGAAAAAAATTCAATACCTTTTTTCAGAGAAAAAAATTAAATTACCACAATTCCATTCATTAGGTGCATGCCAATCGATTCATATTTTCTCATCACTGGAAACCAAAGGTTATTGAGATCCTTTTTAAGGTAAAGGTTATTTGTATGGTTTGATTCTATTCAGACCATAGTAACTAGCTGTGGTCTTAGAGTTCGACCATCACTTCTACTCTTCATAAATCGAATTACAGATGAACATTAATTTTTTTGAAATTCGAATCTTGCCGAGGAATCTACGTACCGTATGAATCATTGCTTGTTGCTTTGCTAAAATTCTCTTCGAAGGATTAAAAAGTTATGCGAGTAAAAAATATATTATTATGAGAAACAAGACATTAAACTTTTCTCAAGCGAAAACCAAAAACACATACGAAAATCTTTTATAGAAACAAAAATTCCTAACGATACAACTGGGGGAAACTACTTTATCACAAATATTCAAAAATGTTGCCATAGTTTTCAATGTATAAATTACATCACCGAGAAACACTACGGTAGGTATTGTAAATATGAATATTGCTAACAGACGCAAGTCATTCCCTGAAATTCTGTTTTAACTATTCTAAATTATTACTGTTCCTCTTGTAGAGTGAATCCTCAACATGACTCCAAAGAAAAAATCTAGTGGCGTCAAGTCACATCAATATGGCGTTGAGGATTTACATCGAACCACAAACGTTCATTGAAGCGATTAAATTTCCCATCGCTAGTGATGCGGACATCATTTGTCCCTATGACTCCTCTAAAAAAGCCTGGCCGATCTTGGATATTTTCTAGATATCAATTTCAGGAATTTAGTCGGCGAAAGGGATTCATTAGGTGCTAAAATTGGGTGACTTGCATTTTGTAGGATTTAAACTGGTTCACCTTCAGAATGCCGAGCGCCCGACGTCTCGAAGTTCCTGTTTCGATTGTTGCTTCCTCTCTATCAGCACATGATATTTTTTATTTCTTGATTTTCTGTGTGTCAAACTCAAAGGCCACAGTTAATTACTATGGTCTAAATCTAATCAAACCATAGAAATAACCATGATGATAGATACGATGTTCAAGTTCTCAGTAATAGGAAAATACGAATCGTTGATGGGCATGCACCTTATGAACGAAATTGTGGCAATTTCAAGTTTTTCTCTGAAAAAATTTATTGAATGCAATAATTGACCACTGGTCTTGTGTATATATACTAAACGCGTAAGGCACTTTTCCGTCAAAATGGAGGGGATGGAATTTGGTTGAACCGGGACGGGATTTTCGAATAGCTCTCGAGCGGGGGCGGAGGCCGGTCCGAGTAATTTTTACGAAACTAGGTAGTCGGTCGAAGGCGCGTGCGAAATCGGGAGGCCGCGGGACCCCGAACGGCGGAGATACGAATTTTCGAAAATTTTCGCGATATCGCCAGATCTCGAAAACGGAAAGAGTCGAGTGCCGGATTCCTTCGGTATCGGTAAATTTCGTCTTTCGGAAGACGATTCGTACCGCGATAATCTCGAAATTCACAGAAAAACCTTTCGAAAACGCCGAAAAGAAAAAGGTCCACGATTTTCTCGAAACGGCAGGGAGGAAATTACCCAAACAAGCAGGCTATACAAATTTTCTCCTTCGCCTAATCAGTCCCGCACTTTTTACCGAACGAAGCGTTCGTCTTTCCCATCTTGCTTTTCGAAATTTTTATCGCGTATTTTCCACGGAAAACCTTATAAATCCGCGTCAGAAAAGAGGTCCATTTTCAGACGCGGAAGATATTTCCACATTTTCGAAAAACGGACACGCCCATCGAAAGTCGTCGCCGAAAACGCTTCGGTTCGAGGTTTAAAACTATCGGTAAAGAGGGAAATACCACGAAATCCGAGAAGAAAGACGAAATTTTATTCTCACGTCTTTCTTTTTCGCGAAGAGGGCTTTCAGTATTTTTAATTAATTCCGGAAAAACGACAAATTTGCTCGATACCCTGCCGTCCTCATTTCCTTTTCCACCAATAGAAAACGAAACACGTCGGGAACACGACGATTACCGAGCGTCGACGTTGACGTTGACGTTTCTCAAACTCAAATTCTAGGGTTTGGATCGTGGAATAACATCTTATTTAAGAAATATATCAATCATCTCATCAATAAAGGTACATCGAAATCATCTCGAAACCTATCCGGTTCGTAGAACGTAAAGGTTTCGATTCGATCGCGAGAAAAACGTCGTATTTGGAACGAATAGGGGAGAACTCCTTCGAAACGTAAGTAAACATTACGTATTTGGTTCGTTTTGCACGAAAATTCATATATTCTCACGAAACAAACGTTTCAAACGATGCGTTAATTCGTCTAAATTTTCATTTACGTCGTATTTTTACCTATTTACTGGATTAAAATACGTATTTTCTTCTATTTCCATGCACACAGCGTTCGTGACGAAAGTTGAAGTAGGTTGTTTACATTCCAGTCAGTCGGCTATATTGTCCGACGTTCTCGAAAGGGACGCTTGAAAACGAAAATGAACTTCGAAACTGGATTTGTACATTGTATTTTCGCTACGAGTGAAGGCCTATTGTTATTACCTACGATACCAGTTCCAGCGATATAAACCATCCGTATTTTCCAATGTTATTAGAATAATAAGCTACTCGAAAAGTAAGTATTTACAGCACGATCTTTTTCGTCAATAATAACACGAAAATTTTCAGCTCATTCCACTAAGTAGAACGGAGAAATGTGCAATACAGAACGGAACAAGTTTTAATATGCACGCGAAACTGAATATATCAAGAGGTTAAGCCAACCGAGAATATAATTTGGTATCTGAAAGTACGTTATTTGTCGTTTTCTCCGAAGACGAATCATCTCGATATTCTCAATGAAATCAGTAATGTACAGCTTATCGAAGGCAATCTAACGAATACCTAATGTGGTTTTTCAGGCTAAGTGTTCACAAGTGCAAGGTCAAAAACTTTTTTGTGG
This sequence comes from Cryptolaemus montrouzieri, assembly GCA_013387265.2. Taxonomy (NCBI): domain Eukaryota; kingdom Metazoa; phylum Arthropoda; class Insecta; order Coleoptera; family Coccinellidae; genus Cryptolaemus; species Cryptolaemus montrouzieri. The sequence goes on from JABFTP020000133.1 coordinate 98,016, forward strand.
TAACAGGCTCTATTTTGAAGGTAGAAGAGTGCACGGGTCTAAGAAAAACAATGAACAGAAAGCAGCTTTTAAGTCCTAACATTACATAAATGAAATTGGTTATTCAAAAGATGCAATAGTAACAGAACCAGATGTATCCTGTTGGCCTTTATATTGTAATACGATAATATTGAATAGTACTCAGCAATATATCAGGTTGGTACATTCTTTTTTCTCACAATTACATATCAACTCTCTAATGCATGTAGTAATCGTAGCAAACCATTAGTCTAACATTATGAATATTTTGCAGATATATATGAGCTATGTTTATCGAAACCTCACTAACATAAAAAAATAGTCAGAATAGGGTAAAAGCCAGAAACAATCAGAACATGGTATAAATATAGAGACAATCAATACAAAACGGTAAGGATAATATATTAAAAAAGACAGTTCCAGACATAAAAACTTTCCATTATCCGCATATCATTCACTTATTAAAGTATCTAAAATTCTTATTACTCTGAACTCATTCACTTTTTGGGTTTCATTTTGAAATTTGCTTCACTATGAAAATTTCTTTAAACATTTAAGATTCAAAATAACTCCTCCAGGAAGAAAGGTCTAAAGACATTCCAGATCGAATAGCGTTCAGTGCTCTTTGTGTTCAACAAACGACCTGCAGCAACATAAAATTAATGGAAACCATATTAAACTATGTTTATTTGTATTACCTCTGATGTCTTTCTCGATGGTATTTTCCTGCATCACTTCATCTCAGTTTGCCATTATTTTGAAGATTGTAGTTATTCAGAACTTTGATGATTAAATTGATGTGATGCCCAGTTTTGAATTTTGCCTTTGTCAAATGTTCAAGTGTCTATTTTGGTAGTTCATATTGAACACTTACAATTCTTTTCCTCGGTTCTGACAACTTCAACTTTCAAAATTGAACAGGGCTTGGTTGTCTTTACGTCCAAGAAATTACTTATTGCAATATATCAATGGTACCTGTCTTCTAAGTATGCTCATTTCACTTATCTCTGATGTCTTTCTCTATTGTATATGTCTTTATGCATTACTTCATCTTATATCTTTCATTAATCTTTGCGAATACAAAGCAAAACAACTTCAATTTTATATAGGTTATGTCATAAACAGTCGTCAATTTGATCTTCTTCTTTCTTCGACTTTTATTTGGCTCTTGGTAACTTTTACCTAATCTATGGAGGAATACGGAATGGGCTCAGCTTTCGAGCATTTCACCCAGACTGTTGTCGGAATCTGTCAATTTGAAATTCAATAATGCTTACATCGAAACGGAAACTCCGTCTTTAACACGACCTTAGTAGCTAAGACCATTTCGGCAGGCTTCCAAATCATTTCCAGATCACACCAAATTCTTGAAATGGTTTAATTTCATCAACCAGTTAATATGACGTTTGGCCACAACTTATCGGGTCGTTTTAGAAGTTTCGAACGTGATTTTCGACATTCACACGTGACAGGTTAGTTTGAAGTTTTTCAATAGAAAACAAAGGTAAATCGAGGATTTGCCTGAGGGCAACCTGGGTACGAGCGTAAAATTGTTTATAACGCAAGGTTAGTTGGAGTAAAGTTACATGAAATTGTTATTCCGAACTCCCCTGATTCAATCCTTTGCTTTATATTTATACTATTCGATCAATGATCAGTTATGAAAGAGACTTCTATCCTCGATACAAGTTGAGGTACATCCCATCCGGAAATTACCGATCGAGTTACATCCATTACAGAGATAGTAAAGCATAAGTAACTTATTGTCGATGCATTCATAGCCCACGAACTGTAAAGATGATAATGTGTTGCGTCGGTCTATTCTATTTTAAAGTTTTCCTTTAGAATTATTTAAAGAGATAACAAAAAAATGTCAGCATTTCTTATTAAAGATATTTTACACGATTGAGTTCCCAAATAAGTTCGTGTAAAAGTTTTTGAAATTGTGCCAAGAAACTCACAACATTTTAGACGGGTATAATTCCAAAGCCCTTTGAAGAAAGCCTTCGCGTAGTATATAAAATTAAAATCCATAAAGGCACCCATCACACACACACACCCTACTCTGAGTGTATTTGGGCAGAATTAATAAATTATTTTGTGATATTGAACATATTGAAATTGCATAAATTTATGCATTTGAACACATCTACACACAAACACACAAATATAACTATTATTATATTATATTGAATTAATAATGACTGAAGACGAACCAAAGCTTACCAAAAAAAGTCCAAAGAAAAATGTTATATCATTCATTATGAGCGATATGTTATATTACATAGAAGATATAAATTGAAAGGTATTTTAGGTGCCAAATGAACTTTTTCTGTCGTCTAGCGTTTATAACAAGGTAGTTCTGGATGCAAGGTGGTTTGCATCATGTGGATGTTCGGACGCAAGATAGTTCTGGACGTTTGAAGGCGTAAAATATTTCAGGGAGTTTATGCGCGAGGTATTACGGGGCGCGTAGGCGTTTGGGGATGAGAGGTACATCTGCCTGCCTAGGCGTTTAAATTGCAAGGTAGATCTGCCCAGATCTGCCCGCTTAGGCGTTTTGGGTGCAAGATAGATCTGCCCGCCTAAGCGTTTGATATACAAGGTAGATCTTCCCGCCTAGGCGTTTAATATACAAGGTAGATCTGCCCGCCTGGGCGTTTGATATACAAGGTAGATCTGCCCGCCTAGGCGTTTTGGGTGCAAGGTAGATCTGCCCGTCTGGGCGTTTGATATACAAGGTAGATCTGCCCGGCTAGGCGTTTGATATACAAGGTAGATCTGCCCGGATAGGCGTTTGATATACAAGGTAGATCTGCCCGCCTGCTAGTATAATTTTGAAAAGGATAAAAACTACTGCATCCAATAAAGAGCTTGTTAATATTATAACGCAAAAACCGCAGAGCTAAAAATAATTTTCTCTCAGCACTTTTTTACTCAAAAGAGTGCCTGTAGAATTTCAAACTTATATCTATGTTACTTTGATGATGATCGAGAAATCCGATATTCAAAAATTCGAGAAATTTTGAATAACTCCAGAACGGAAAGAAATATCAGCTACATTAAAATTAAAACTAGTCCCTGAAAATAAGATCGAGAAAGGGAATTTATTTTCTTTATCTGTAATATTTCACATAGCTGCCGTACAGTTTCATCGAAACTTGCCCAACCTGTTCATCATTTCTCAATAGCAGACATAATGTTATATACAACGCTATATGTGTAAACATATTGAAGATTTTTATTCGAAGCAATATGCAACCTTCCGTTGAATGTTGAATATCCTTCACTGAAGCTAGTACTTCAATCTCGTACTGAGGAAAGACCCGTCAAGTACCGGAGCGTCGCCGAATCTCTGCCACGTGGGACATGTAGCGTTGCAATCCTTGAATCGCTTTTCGCTGGAACTATAGATGGTTGGTTATGGATTTTAAGCATTCCTTCATTGAGTTTTATTGATATATATTAATGATGATGTAGTTTCTAGTACAATAACTCTGATTTGGCATGTCTTAAAATTATATTGGCTTTCTAAAGATTCACAGTCACATTTACATTTACTCTTAATAATAGTACTTTAAAGTGAAAACTCTGAACGCTATTATAAAATTTTTAACATCAATAAATTACAGAGACATTATCATTTCATTCAGGATTTATTTTGAGTATGTCTACTGAACTTGAGCAAACTAAAACATATGTCAAATTGCACATTATTTCACTGACGATATTTCATTTCAAAAACAAACATCATTTTATTCTTGAACATCATTCCATTATAAAAGGTGTTGTTGATTCCAATATTAGTCACTGGTGAAATATTACATAAAATTATAGTAGATATTTTGAATTTCTAGCACAAATAGTAAAATGTAAGGAATAATATTATATAAAAATTCAAAACAAACATCAATACAGCATGGATCGGTTTTCTCCATTTTTACACAAAATCAATTTCATTTTTATTCCTTTCTTGGGAATATTGATTTTTTCATTTTTATTCTCGAACGTTTTCTTCTTTGAAGTAAGATGGTTTTTGTCGCTTGATGATGATCTTGAATGCTTTTTTTGTTTAGTTGATTTTTTTCGATTTTGATTTTTCAAATCAATTTCATTCGGGACCAGATTTTCTTTAGATTTTTCTGAACACATTTTATCTTTAAATGTTGGTTTCTTAATAACGTCGATCGAATTCGTATCATTTGAAATCCGGTTGTTGCCAAATAAAATTAAGTTATCCATATTTTCATAATGGATTGGAATACTTATGGTTTCACAAATGTTTTCTTTATTCAGGTTGTCTTTCTTATTTTCTCTAATTTCTCTTCGAGATTGTTGAGGGCTTCTTCAGAAATTGCCTCAACTGTTGCATCCATGTTACTCTCAACGTTTGAGAGAATTGTTTGATCAACTGCATCTCCGTTATTGTCTTGGAGTGAACTTTCTGAAGTAGTTTCGATGGCAGTGGATATGTTAGTTGTGTGGTTATTACTAACATTGAGAAAATTTTCTCTTCATTGGATGGCTCATAATAAAAATCAATGAGTTCGGATGTCTCTTGAGTTTTGCCATCACTGGGTGCTTCGTAATAAAGATTAATAAATTCATCTGTATCCTGAAATATGTCGTCAATAAAGATTCCATATCTGCATTGTTTCTTTTAGGGGAGTTATAGAATTGGGTTTACATTATTGTGTTTGTACCACTGAATCTAAGTTTGATAAGTTTCAGTAGAACCTTGTGGTGTTGAGATTAAATTGAGTTGATTACAGTTTTTGTTCGTTGGGTAGTTTTGACGAATATTGGTTGGCGATTTTTTTCTTCCTTCCATTTAAAAGAATGAAAATACGTTATTATCTTCAGGAGAATTCAATGGGGATGAAATAAGTCCATATTTATCTACTAGTAACGGTAAACGTTTGACTGAAGAAGATAAGGGTGCTGCATTTAGATTACAAAGTTGGTTGAAGTTTCCATGGAAGTTGGTATGTTTCACTTTCTTCCCACTCATAAGATTAGATGGAAATTTTCGATAAGAGGTTTGACGGATATTTTGATTCCCTATGCCAAAATCTCCTACATTTTTTATGAGTGATGTAGCAATTTTTCGGTTGGTACTGTAATTCCTAGATGAAGCGGAAACTTGTGAGAAATCTACCCTAATTCCTTGGAAAAATTCCACGTCAACAGTTGAACTTTCTGTTTTCGTCAAACTGTGTTCTTCTTGATAGGATGGATCCATTTCTAGACACAATTTGATATGAAACAGACATAAGCTGTTTTATTTCTACGTGAGCTTCTAGGAAATAGTTCACTGGGATTTCAGTATACACACCTGTAACAAAAATAGATAACAGGGTTTCATATGTGAATTCTATTATATTATATTATGATAGTAAAAAATGGCCTAATCAAATAATTTCCATTTATTCCAACCTAGACATTTAGTGAGAATTGCTCTTGATGATGAGATTCTTCAATCAAATAGGGTTTTCCTCAATCCAATAACGATTATTTGAAAATTTGTGATAGCAATTCTCGAAAAGTTAGCTTCGTCTGTGAATTCACTATCGAAATGAGCATTTTCTCTAATTTTATCTAAGAACTATCGGCAGAAATTCAGTCTTGAAGGAAAATCTCGAAGAAGTAGACATTGGACGCGTTGAGTGTGAAACGGGTACAACAAAAATACGTGGAGGATCTTCCAAACTAAAACATGTTAAATATTCAACTGGTTTCCAATTTTCTTGTACTTATATGAGAATTCAAATCAATACGTCCTCAATATCTGGAGTTATCTTAGTTTGAGTAGCACCTTTCAAATGATTATTTGCAGTAAAAGTACCAGTTTCCTCAAACTTCTGTGGAGATTTGAGAATGTTCACCTGTCTGGTGTTACTTGATTTGGAAAGCGCACTTGATATAATAGCCTAGCTTTCGTTAGCCAGACCGTACATGTAATGGATATCAGCCTATTCGGCGTAAGTAAAATTAGCCATTTTTTCTAACAGCAATAACATCGAAATAATCGTTAATTCAATAAACAATTCGAGCAGACACTGGTTCAATTTTAGCAACTGTCAAAATAAATAAATAAATTTAAAAATTAAAGCCTACCAGTCAATTTTTTTAATTAGAAGTGCTTTCGACTCAGGGAAAGCATACAATCGTTTAATATTTTTTTGCTCGAGAACGGTTGGATAATGAAAAACTTACAAGTGTCAAAAAGGTTTCTAAATCGAAAGAAGATGTTGAAAATTGATTGTTCGCTGGTCAGTGGCGTACTGTAAAAAAGTTTGAAAGGCAAAAGAGGACATGTCTCTGGAAAAGAAAACACCTTATAGACTCTAGTTGAATTTTAGGACGTGTAATGATGGAAGCTATCAAAAAAGCTTGCATTCCAAATTCGGGCTGAATATGAGTTTTTAAGAAAAAAACATTTTTTCCGGAAATTTCAACACCCTGTAGCTCCGTAACGAAGCTTTTGCAGACCAATAATTATATGATCTTTTTTCCTTAAAATTGCACGTAGATTAACGTTGTGACATACTATTATGTAACACACTGTATATAGCGTTAACTGTTCTGTAGATGAGGGGTTATTATCATTTCAAAGTAAAAGTACTGAAAACCATCATGAGGACTTGAATGCGGATGTTTTGAAGAATATATTGAACAGTTGTTGGATTTAATTTCTCTAGGTTGGGTTAGGTTCCACTGTTTTGTAATAAATAACGCATGCATTCCCGAAACATTGAATTAACGACAACATCTTCATGGCGTGAAGAAGACATCATCAGGTGGCTGATTGGTAAAAATTTTTCTTTTGAAAAAATATAATAGAAAAAAATATTATTAATTGTAAAGATACATAAAGGTCATACAAAAAATATAAGATTGAGTATGCATGAAATTCAGGAGTGACTATTTTTGGTGAACATAATTATCTAGATATTATTATTATCGTTTTTGATACATATGTGTTCAATTCATTCAATTTTATTTTCGAAGAGAACCTAAAATACATATTCGTCTACATTACTACAAATTTTAGACGTCCAAAGTAAACATTCCATTTAAAACAGAGTCCATCAATATTCGCAAGCAACAATAAAGACGGAGGTCGTAGTCAGGTAGTTAAGTACTTCCTGAAGATTTGTAGGTGGGTTCTTTCAAAGTTCCGGCAATAAATTGGGTTTGTTCAAGACAAAACCATAGAAACTACATTTATATTTGAATTTGCCCACGTACCACATTTCTAAGGAGTTTGCAAACTCAATGAGCTTTCATTACTCTACGTCTTAACCAAATAGACTAAAGCAAAAATAATGCACATCACTTAATATTGAAATCATAGCGCAAAAACTCTTAAACTCCGGTTCCTTTCTTTTACGTGAAGTAATAAATTATAGTTCATTTCACAAATCGATGACATTGGAAATTTCGTAACTATTACGAGAACAATAACATAGAATGAAATATTCTGACAGTTATCATCCCATGAAATAGAAAACATCAAGGAAGATCTCGTGAAACTGAGTATTTCCCGCACTCGGTGGTACTCGTTAAGGAAATACTGGCCATTAATGAAGCAGATTCGATACAAATGCAATGAATGGAGGACAATACAGAAAATTTGACAATTATCTGTGGAGTAAGTGAGGGCAAGAAACCGTGGATGAAATTGCAGTCTACGTTGAATCAATGAAACATGCGGTTTTGCCAAATTGAAACTCTGAATGAAAAGTGTTGAATTGACAATATTTACCGAAAAAAAATTAAATTCTGAATACGAAACTCATAATATAGGTTATAACTTATTGTTAAAACGAAATTTGATATGTTTATCCTTGATTCTAATGACTTTAGAGTGAATTTCAGAAAGAAAATTGTCAGATGAGCGTATAAACATTCTTTTAAAATTTGAATTGAGTTTTCATTTGAGAATATCTTTATCTTATGGGAGATCTTTCTGTATATAAAAATTTCGAAATACTTAACGAAAAAAAAATACGCGAATTTGACGAGAAATTATAGAAACAAGCTATGTAAATTTCAGAAAACATATATATATATATATATATATATATATATATATATATATATATATATATATATATATATATATATATATATATATATATATATATATATATATATATATATATATATATATATATATATATATATATATATATATATACCATCATATAACGTAAGTATATTTAACGAAAATCATCAACTATACACAGCATTTTTCAAGAAGTATTCTCATTCTCCACAAAATATGTCATTTTCTCGAACTGAAAGTTCCTGTTGAAATGAAGCTTCTTAATTTGCTTCTCCTGATTTTATCGAGTTTATAAAAAAGAAACTTCACATTCCGAATGTATAGACTACCTGTATTTCAGTGAACAGCATCGACTAATTTTCTCAAAATACAAAAGAAGGTGTTATGCACAGAAGTAGCTCAAAACATTTACCTTATGTGTTATATAAATATTGGAAAATCCTGAAAAGCTCAAGTTTTCATGCCAACTGTATGAAGAATTGTTCAACAAATAAATTTTGAAGTTAAGAATTGCAGGCAATTTACTTGATCTCTTTCCGTTAGAGTTAGAGATCTGACTCTATTGTAACTATTATTAATCAGACTGGTTTACTTACACAAAAATTTCTACGAAGATTATTACCAAAGAACAGGGATGTATTACATTTATACATACTTGAAACTTTCTTGCTATTGCTCAATATTGTTTTTGCTTATTTTTCAATTAATTTTCCAACCTGTTTACAGTGGACCCAATTAATTCTTTCTTGTTATCAAGTGGATTGAAATCTAACAATGAATATTTCATTAAAAAGAAACTACTTATATGTACAGAAAGTAAAAACTCACTTTCAAAGAGTCACTTTCATACATTTCAACTTGAATAACTTCACTTCAAATACCTTGAATTCCATTTATATTTTCGATAGGATAATTGAAGATCAAAAATATACTTCATCGTTTATAAAGTGAAACAGAAATTCAATACAGATGAACACAAATTCAATTTAAAAACCTTATTTATTATTGGTTTCTTCCATTAGAATACATAGATTAGAACACAGAATGTAAATATGAAATATGTGGATTCTTCATTATCTTCTTCTTCTTCTTCACCGTATAGAAGGCGTAGCGCCTGTTCAGTTCCGCTTTCCCTGCAGCAGTTCTTGTGAAGTTGATTGCCAACTGTCCCGCCATCGTTTCGGTGGTCGTCCAACGGGTCTCCTTCCGTGTAGTATGTTGTTATATACGATTTTGGCTATTCTATTTGTTTACATGCTGGTTCCATTCTCTTCTTCTTTTTCTTACCCATCTAACAATATCGTCTGTTTCACCTTTTTCCCTTATGTCGGTATTTCTTTGTCTGTCATTCAATGTGTAACCGGTTATAGCTCTTAGCGTTTTCATTTCTGTTATTCTTAGTATCCTCTTTGTTACCGACGTTTCCGCTCTTGTTTCTGACCCGTATGTCATAATTGGTCGCACATGTTTTGTAGATTCTGGATTTGCATGGTATACTGAAGCGTTTATTTCTCCAGATTGGTTGTTCAAGATATCCCGATACTGGTCCTGCTTTGTTCACTTGTCTCCTCACTTCATCTTCAAGGTATCCTGTGCTTGTTATTTTGCACCCCAAGTATTCGAATAACATGACTTGGTCTATAGTGGCGTTGTCTATTGTTAACTTGCAGCGCAGAGGTTTCTTAGCTATGGTCATGCATTTTGTCTTACTTGTTGAGATTTTCATATTGAAATTTTTGCGCGTTTGCTAAAGGCGTATAATAGTCTTTATAGGTCGTCTTCTGATTCTGAAATGGGTACGGCGTCATTGACATAGCATAAGATGTTAATTTTGTAGGTTCCCATGCGGTATCCTAGTCCCAAGTTTTAACGATCTCTACAAGTTGGTCCATAACAGTATTAAATAGTAGAGGGCTAAGACTATCAGCTTGGCGGATGCCCGACGTTGTTCGAAATGCTGCGTTAGGGTGTGGTTTGTTCGTATTTGCGTTGTTGTATTAGTGTTTATGGGTCTCATATATTTTTGGGTACCTCTTTGTTTTCCAGTATCTTGATTACATCCTTCAGTTGGACTCTGTCGAAGGCCTTCGTTAAGTCTATGAAACAAAGATATGCTGGAGTGTTATATTCAAGAGACTTTTCTACTAATTGCCTTGTTATAAATAGTGCATCGACCGTGGACCGGTTTTTCGAAAGCCTTGTTGCTCTTCGCTGATTGGCATTGTTGACGTTATGTCATCGGCAAGAATCTTTGTAAGCAATTTCAAAGAGGTGCTCAATAAGGTTATTCCGCGATAGTTGGCAGGATTTGTTTTGTCTCCTTTTTTAAAGATAGGCACTGTTACACTTCTTTTCCATTCTTCTGGTATTTTACCGTGTTTAATTATGATGTAAAACAGTTTTGTGTACTCATCTCTCATGGCTTCTGCGCCATATTTGATCATCTCATTTGTTATCTTATCTTCATTTGGAGCTTTCCTATTTTTAAGTTTACTTATTGCCATAGCTACTTGCTCTTTCGTGATTGTTACCGGTTCATTTATAATGTCATTTTCTAAGTCTTCTTCTGGGGGTTCTTTTTCATATTCTGATTCGGTGTAAAGATTTTTGAAGTATTTTTCCCATGTTTCGTTTGTGATTGTTTTCAGTTGTATAGTTTCATTGATGTCCTTTTTCATACGCCTTAATAATTTCCAAATTCGTTTTTGCGCTCCGTATATATCCGCTTCCATTTCAGCACTAAATCTCAGCCAGTATTCTTCTTTAATTTCCCGAACTCTGTTATTCACCCTATTTCTTATTTCTATGTATCTATTTCGGTTCTCTGCTGTCGGATGGTTCTTATATTCTAGATATATTTGTTTTTTTTCCTTTGTAATGTTTTTGACTTCAGTGGTGAACCAGGGTTTATTATTGGGTTTGCCGTTCTGTGATACCATGTGGGTTCCCAAGGCCTCTGTGGCACCCTTGTATATTCATTCCTTCATTATGCTGAGAAAAAATATACATTACGATGCATTAAATATTTGTAAAATTACGTTCACTTACCTTGGAATTAATAATTGAGGTTTTGTTAATTTAACGTTAACAATCTCACAATATCAACAATTCTTATTCTTCTCTTCTTGTTATCGGCCTTGGTACGAAGAATCCGATGTTCAACGATTCAAAGACCACCGTACACGACGATGTACTTGGTACGAGACGGATATTCAATCGTTTAGTGAGAGAATAGACGGGATATAAAAGTTCGTCAATATCCCATCTACTCTTTTCACCTGTGTTTCCGGGTACGGTCCTCTTCAAAACTTCTTCTTCTGTGCCTTGTCAAATAGTGTCACGTTTGTTTATGTAGAACAAGGGAGGGTGATTGGCTCCGCCCCCGTGTTTCCGTTCTATTCTTCGAAAATGTAGGTCTCAAAAACCGTCCCAAATTCGAAAATTAAGTCGTTAAATAACGTTTTCTCGTCAGGGACCCGATCTCGAGATATGTAGGAATCGTGCAAAGATCGAATCCTTTCTCCCGGTGACGCCGTTTAAGTAGGATGGTTAAAACAAAAACCCGTATTTTGACAGCTCGAGGTTAGTTTATTTCGCGAATTTTTGGCCGTCGGAGATTTTGGAATATGGAAAAAAAAGCGAAAATTTGCGAAAGTCGGCCGATAGCCCTCCGTTCGATTGAAGATTTTTCCGTTTTCTCGTGGTTTTATGTGAATCTAACTATTGTGGCGCAAAATGCGAAACTCGAGGCTTTTTCGTCGTCCAGGTTTCGAAGCGATCGAAGGCGATAGAAATATTGTGTATAGCTGCAAAAGTCCATTTTATTATTAATTATTATTATCCCCTACATCCCGGAGATTTCGGAGACGTATTTTATTTTCGCTGTTTCGGATTTTTTTCCCGGAATTTTTGCCCGATCGACCTCCGAAAGATCCGAGTTATCGATACCGAAGAAATCTTGTCGTTCCGCCGTTCCGTTCGCCCGGGGCGATATTTTGGAGACATTTTTCGAAAAATCGTCGCGCTTCCGTCGTTCGAGCTAGGGACTCCGAATTTCGCTCGGATCTTTCCCAGACGTTTCTCTACCGAAAAAAATTATTCGCGGGGGCCCACGGACCCCGCTTTACGCGCCGACCCTTTCGTCCCGCCCGGTTCAAACTCCAACCGTCCCTTCCACTTTCCTCGAAATGAGGCTTACTACTTTAGTATTATATGGACTAGGGAGCCCTTTAAGATTGCGTTTTATAACTAAATAGCTAATATACTAAACGCGTAATATACTGAACGCCCTTTTAAATCCAACTCTATCTATACTGAACGCCTTATTATTTTCACTTCATTCTTCATATATTAACTCAATAGTTTTTTATGTTACATGGAAATCTCTCATATATTACCTCAGTCATCCTTAGGGTAACGCAGCTTTCAGTATTGTTTTATGGATATCTTAAACCACACAAATTTCAACACTATCACTACTATCCCAATTCAAGGGATACATTAAATTTGAAAATCACAACTTTCGCCAATTGAGCTAGCATAAGAAGAAATTAAAACATTTCAACATTGATTCAAAAAGCGATTTGTTCAACCACCCTTTAGGCATGAAAATTCAATCATCAACAACTCTAATATTAATTCACAATATTTAAAATTTCTAGTTCAAAAGAATTAAATATATACTTCAGAAAAATCAATATAAGCAGATCTATAGTTTCAAATTTTAATTTTTACTCAATAGTTCTGATTCGTATTAGATCAGACAAGAAATCAATAAGATTCATGAATTATAATAAACAACAAATATAAGCTTGAAACAGCAAGATGGAAGAATGACTTCTTGAGTATATTAATGAAATAGAAAATGAAAGTTCTTCACAAATTAAAATTTGAGTGTTCACTACTGAACACATAGAAATTTCACCTTGTGTGATTGCCCTATATGTAACTATTTTGTATGAATTCTAATTGACCAAAATTCACACAATTTGCTTACCAGAAAGAACAAACATCTTTTGAATTGAAGTGATCTTATGGAAAGCAGAAAGGAGATCCACAAATTTGTAAATTACATTATGGACCTTCATATACAATACAATGATATTAACTAAATATCAGTTTCACTGTTTCTCGTAACTGTCAATTTCCTAGATCCGCAACTGTCGAATTGGCAGTTGGTTTCGAGCAGTCAGCTTTTTATAAACTTGCTCTCTAATAATTGAAATTTCTATTCTTCAATATCACTTCTCTTGAATTCATTTTCTTGTGAATCTTTTTAATATAATATGAAATGAAAATGAAAGGAAAAAATTGCATTAAAACAACTTCATATTTCCATATTACGTTATAAGCATACTCATTTACACAGACAGACCGAATATAAGACTAATCGAAATAAGGTTAGATTCTATTGTCACTCAGAGAGAGAGCACTATATTATAGATGTTGTTAGTACCGAAATTATGTTGGAGAAAATCGAAGTTACTAACTATTTCCATCTCACTATTTTCATTCAGAAGGGAGAGAAAGCATTAAATTTTACAAGTTGGTAACGCTCACTTCCGACATTGAATAGCGATATAAGGGGCAGAAGAAACGGTGACTGGCCCAACCCTCTTGTTTCCGTTCTATTCTTTGAAAACTTAGGTCTCAAAAACAGTCCGAAATTCGAAAATTAAGTCGTGAAATGACGATTTTCAGTCGGGGACCCGATCTCGAGATATGTAGGAATCGTTCGAAGGTTGAATCCTTTCTCCCGGTGACCCCGTTTAAATGGGTTGGTTAAAACAAAACCCGTATTTTGACAGCTCGAGGTTTGTTTATTTCGCGACTTCCTGGCCGTCGAAGATTTTCGGAATATGGAAAGTAGAGCGAAAATTTGCGAAAGTCGGCCGATAGCCCTCCGTTCGATGGAAGATTTTTCCGTTTTTTCGTGGCTTTATGAGAATCTAACTATGGCGGCGCAAAATGCGAAACTCGAGGCTTTTTCATCGTCCAGGTTTCGTATCGATCGAAGGCGATAGAAATATTTTATATAGCTGCAAAAGTCCATAGAAATTATTCCTTCCGTCCCGGCGATTTCGGAGACGTATTTTATTTTCGCTTTTTCGGAACTTTTTCCCGGAATTTTTGCCCGATAGACCTCTCCGATCGCCCTCCGAAAGATCCGAGCTATCGATTCCGAAGAAATCTCGCCGTTTCGACGTTCCGTTTGCCCGGGGCGTTGTTTCGGCGAAATTTTTCGAAAAATCGTTGCGCCTCCGTCGTTCGAGCTAGGGACTCCGAATTTCGCTCGGATCTTCCTCAGGCCTTTCTCTACAGAAAAATATTATATGGACTAGTGAGCCCATTAAGATCGCCTCATATACAAAAACGCCTAAAAGACTAAACGCCTAATATACAAAATCTCCTAATATACAAAAAGCTTAGTAAACAAACGCCTAATGTACTAAAACCAAATATACTGAAGGCTTTTTATATCAACTTCATCTATAGAGAAATATAAATATATATATATATAATATATATATATATATATATATATATATATATATATATATATATATATATATATATATATATATATATATATATATATATATATATATATATATATATATATATATATATATATATATATATATATATATATATATATATATATATATATATATATATATATATATATATATATATATATTACGATGAATAGTCAGCAATTAATATGCAAACTATCGCAGGTTGTTACTTGAAGCCTGAAATCATTCGAAACTAAGTAATCGAGAAAAGAAAATGGGGACTCATCGTTTACCTGAGATAGTAACTAGCAGTTAAACTAAGTAAACCAAACATTTAAAGCATGAATCTGATTCCATAGAATACAAAATTTAAATTGCTCTTGATATCAATTTTAGGTATAGAGAAATCTATATCATTTCGATGCCTATTAATATTAAAGTTAAATGTTATGTGCAGAAATAGGTAGTCTAATTTGAGCAAACGGACGTTTGTAGCTTTGAATATACTACGATTTGCCACATGCTCTGGAAACACCTTATGAATCGTAAAGCCTCTAAATGCATTGAATTCTGCTGAATGAGACACTTTACTCACAATGAGCAGGAAATCGTCGATATTGAATTGATTATTTTTATCATGCCTTATAAGAGACAATAAAAAATCGCAAAATTCCGATTGAAAAACTCATATTTTCTTCTCGGTTGGTTTCAGGTGTCATTGATATGAAGAAAAAATTGTTCACAATTTAATTACAATATAACATATGTGTGTGTGTCTGTATCAATTCATGTATTTATATTTCTAAAATATCTATCTTTGAATTGACAATATTTTATGATAATGTACAAAACTTTTGAAAAGAATATACAATTACAAAAGCATTGAAATTATTGAACCATTTACATGCTAAAACTAAGAAATGCGTAAATGAAATTTCACTCAATATTTGGAATTCTGAAATTCAATGGCTCATTGAATCTTTTTATTAAACTAATTTGATCAATTCTATGTGCTAGAAAGTTGAAAAACTGTAGTAAGCCTTTTATTTCATATACTTTTTTTGCGTTTCAGGTGAATATACTGAACTAGAAAAAGACTCGTGATCCTAGTGAACTATTTATCAAGAAGCTCTGTAATGAAGAAGTAGAATCTTCATCTCCACAAAGTTCTTCTGAAACCTATGTTATAGAATAATCGAACTTATATTTAAAAGTACAAACTGAAAAGGGTGAACCAAATTAATTTTTTTTTGCAAGAGCTTTGTTACAGAGCAACAGCGTGTTGAAATTTTCGGAAAAATTTTTTTTCTTCAAAACTCCTGCAGTTTTCGAAATATTCAGCCCAAATTTGGAATGCAAGTTATTTTCTACAGCCTCCATCAATACACGTCCTAAATTTAAACTAGGATTCACAAGGTATTTTCTTTTCCCGTGCCATGTCTTCTTTTGCCCTTTCAAACTTAATTTGCAGTACGCCACTGTTCAGCATACAATCAATTTTCGTCGTCTTCGTTCAATTTAAAAACTTTTTTGACAGTTGAGATTTTTTCGTATCTCCAAACGTTCTCGAGTAAAAAACTATTGTACGATTATATGCATTGGCTGAATTGAAAGCACTTCTAAATGACTAGTAGGCTTTGATTATTTTCATTTATTTATTTATTTATTTTGACAGTTGCTAAGGTTGACCCAGTGTCTGCTCGAATTGTTTATTGAATTAACGATTAGTTTTAAGGCGTTTGTTATTGCTGTAAGAAAAATTGGCTAATTTTTTGGCTAATATCCATTACATGTACGGTCTGGCTGAAGGAAACATAACAGAAGCTAGGGGATTATATCAGGTGCGCTTTCCAAATCGAGTAACATCAGACAGGCAAACATGTTCAAATATCCACAGAACGTTGATGGAAACTGGTACTTTTACTGCAAGTAACCATTTAAAAGGTGGATTTCAAACTTTGTGAACCCCAGATATTGAGGAAGCGGTTTTGAATTGTATTGATTTGAATCCTCATGTAAGTACAAGAAAAAATGGAAATCAGTTAAATATTTCACATGTTCTATTTTGGAGTATTCTCCACGACTTTTATTGTACCTACCGTTTCATATTCAACGTCTCCAAACTCTACTTCCTCGAGATTTTCTTCAAGACTGAATTTCTGCCGATGGTTCTCAGATAAAATGAGAGAGAATGCTCATTCTGATAGTGAAACAATGTTCAAAGACAAAACTAGCTTTTCGAGAACTGCTGTCACAAATTTTCACAATAATTATTATTGGGCTGAGGAAAACCTCCATTTGATTGAAGAATCTTTCATCAAGAGCAATTCTCACCAAATATCTGGGTCGGAATAATTGGAAATTATTTGATTGGGCCATCTATTTTCCTAACAGACTAAACGGTCCCGTTTATCGGCAATTTCTTGAGAAGGAGTTACCTTTATTGCTCGAGGATGTGCCACTTTTGGTGAGAAATATAATTTGGTTCGGCATGACGGGTCACCAGCACATTTCAGTGAGAGGCTAGGGAATTCTCGAATACTACATTCAACAACCGATCCATAGGTCGGAATGGGCAAAAACCATGGCCTCTTAGGACCTCAGACTTAAATAGTTTAGACTTTTCCTTGTAGGGACATCTCAAAAGTTCAGTTTATACCACTCCAGCGAACACTGTAGAAGAATTGAGAAATCGAATAATAGCCTCTTGTGATACGATAAGAAATACCCCAGGAATATTTCAAAGTGTGCGTGATAATATGCGAAGGACAGAGGCCTGTATTTTAGCAGGTGGATGATACTTTCAGCAATTTATTTAGTGTTTAATTGTTCATTTTTTCAGTTTGATATTGAAGAAGTATAAGTTGATTCTCAGAAACGAGCTATCAAAATGAAAGCAAATTTTGGGTAATATCTATCGAGTATTTCTATTTTTTTACTCAGCGAATAACATACAATTCAAATATTTCAAATTCAATAACATTTTACTCAAAACGGTTGGAGATACGAACAAATTACAATCCACAAAAAAATACTACATTAAACGAAGATGACGAATATTGAATGTACGCTGATCAGTGGCGTACTGCAGAAAAGTTTGAAAAGCAAAAGAGACATGGCCTTGGAAAAGAACACCTTGTGAATTTCAGTAAAATCTAGGACGTGTAAAAAAAACTTGTACTCTAATTTGCGCAGAATATTCAGAAGTTCAGGAGTTTTGAAAAAAACATCATATACATACACGATTGGCGCCGTTCAACTAAGAGAAGCAGAAGATTACCAGATTAGTCTGACTATTCACATTACCACTACACGCTACACACTATGTCTATCCTAGCACTGGTAAATACAGCTTAACTCAAGTATTTGATGGCTCATAGTGAAGATAGTCATTCAGGGAGCAATTCAACGTACCGAAGAATGTTGAATATTTTTCTTTGAAGAAGCTAGTGATCCGATCTACTCATCATAATCATCGAAAAAACTCATCGACCGACCATAACCGTATTGATATCTGCCACGACAGTCACTGTGTCGCGTTACGGGTGGCAAACATTGAATCGAAAAAAACAAAATTAAAACTCAGTTTTGGCATGCCTTGAAAATAATATTGTCTGTCTAAAGATTCGCTGTCACATTTTCATTTACTCTCATAATAATACTTCACCTAAAAAATCTGAACGCTTTTATACAATTACATATTTTACATTGATAAATTACAATGACATTTTCATTTCAGATAGGCTTTGTTTTGAGTATTCTTACTGAACTATCACATTCAAATTCACTCTTAACAATAATTCCTAAAGCAAAATCCGAATGCAGTTATATAATTACAAATTTAAACATTAATAAATCAATCACATTTGCACTATCATTTCAGTCAGGATTTATTTTGAGTATATCTAACGATCTTTAGAAACTAAAAATAATAAAATGTACAATTCAAAATATCACATTATTCTACTGATGATTTTTCATTTTAAATAAAAAACAATCCTCATTTTATTCTACTACATCTTTCTATAATGAAAGATGTTCTTGATTCTGATTTTATTCACTGGTGAAATAATTTCCTTAATTTTGCATAAAATCATATCAGACACTTTGATTATCTAGCACAAATAGTAAAAAATTTTAGGAATAAGATTAAATACAAATTCAAAATAAGCATCAGTAGTGTACAGATCTGTATTCTATATTTTTACCCAAAATTAATTTCAGTTTAATTCCTCCTTTGGGAATATTGATTTCTTAATTTTATTCTTCTTATTTGATGTTGATCTTGAATGCTTCTTGTGAAGAGTTGATCTTTTACGTTTCTTATTTCTCAAATTAATTACATTCAGGATCAGATTTTTCTTTATAATTTTCTGAGCTTACTTATTGTTCAGTTGTTGGTTTCTCAATTTTGCTATCACAGGGTGTTTGGTAGTAAAGATGAATACACTCATCTCTATCCTGAAATTAATCGTCAAGGAATTTTTCCAAAGAACTTGTATATGCATTGTTGTTTCCTGGGGGAGTTAAATTGACGATGGCATTTGGGTTATCATTCATTCTTCTTTTTTCCGAATTAGAATTTGGTTCACACTCTTCAGTTTGTACCTTTAAATCTGAATTCAATTCCTCTATAACATAAGTTTCAGCAGAACTTTGTGGAGGTGATATAAAATTCAGCATGTTACATTTTTTCATTAATATGAAGTTTTCTATATATTCATAGGAGTTTTCATCTATATTTGCTGGCGTTTTTGCCTTTCTTTTCATGTCCATTTGACAAGATGGTAATTTTCCCATTCATTATTTTCCGAAGAATTCAATGGAGGTGGAATGAGTTTATATTCATTTACTAGTAGTTGGAAACGTTTGACTGAAGATTCTACTTCTACATTACAAAGTTGGTTAAAATTTCGATGAATGTTTCCATTTATTTCTGTAACATTAGATGGGAATCTTTGATAAGAGGTTTGTAACGTATTTGGATTCCATATGCCAAAATCTCCTCCATTTTGCTTGGAGTGATGTACCATTCATTGGTTTCATGTTTGAACTCCCCGATGCAGTGTAAACTCGAGCAGAATCTAACATAATTCGTTGGAGCAATTCCGTGTCAATCGTTGAACGTTCTGGGTTTGTCGAATTGGGTTCCAATGGTGGATATGCTGGATTCTTTCTACTCTAATTGTGATGTGCAGTAGATATAAACTTTTCTACTTGAGCTACTTGATGAATAGTTCACTAGGATCATAAGTATTTTTCTAAATCAGTATATACACCTGAAACAAAAAAAAAATATATGAAACAAAAGGAATACGTCAAGAAGGTTTATAAATCGAAAAAAATGTTGAAAAATTGATTGTACGCTGATCAGTGGCGTACTGTAAAAAAGTTTGAAAAGCAAAAGAAGACACTGCTCAGGAGAAAAACACCTTGCAGATTCTAGTTGAATTTTAGGACGTTAATGATGGGAGCTATAGAAAATAGCTCGCATTTCAAACTTGAGGCTGAATATCTCAAAAACTACAGGAGTTTTTAAGAAAAAACATTTTTCCGGAAATTTCAACACCCTGTAGCTACGTTGCGAAGCTTTTGCAGACCTATGTTTATGTAAACTCTTTTCTTTAAAACTGCACGTAGATTTACCCCCTGACGTTGTGACATAATATTATGTAACACCCTGTATATAGTGTTAACGGTTTTGTAGATGAGGGGTTATTATCATTTCAAAGTAAAAGAACTGGAAACCATCATGAGGAGGTGAATGCGGATGTTTTTGAAGAATATATTGAACAGTTGTTGGATTTAATTTCTCTAGGTTGGGTTAGGTTCCACTGTTTTGTAATAAATAACGCATGCAACCATTCGCGAAAGATTGAATTAACGACAACATCTTCATGGCGTAAAGCAGGCATCATCAGATGGCTGATTGATGAAAATATTTCTTTTGAAGAAAATATGTTTGAAAAAAAATTATTATTAAATTATTAAAAATAAAATACATGAAAGGTCATACAAAAATATAAGATTGAGTATGCATGAAATTCATGAGTGACTATTTTTGGTGAAGATAATTATCTAGATATTATTTTTATCGTTTTAGATACATATGTGTTCAATTCATTCAATTTTATTTTCGAAGAGAACCCTTAACACATATTCGTCTACGTTACTTCAAATTTCAGACGTCCAAAGTAAACATTCCATTTTAAACGAAGCCATCAATATTCGCAAGCAACAATAAAGACGGAGGTCGTAGTCATGTAGTTAAGTTCTTCCTGGAGATTTGTAGGTGGGTTCTTTCAAAGTTCCGGCAATAAATTGGGTTTGTTCAAGAAAACACCATAGAAACTACATTTATATTTGAATTTGCCCACGTACCACATTTCTAAGGAGTTTGCAAACTTAATGAGCTTTCATTGTTCTTATATTCGTGGATGAAATTGCAGCCTACTTTGAATCAATGAAGCATGCGGTTTTGCCATATTGAAACTCTGGTGAAAAGAATTGAAAGTATTTACCGAAAAAAATTTAAATTTTGAATACGGAACTCACGATATAGTTTATAACTTATTGTTTAAACGAAATTTGATGGTTACACTTGATTCTAATGACTTAAGAGGAATTCAGAAAGAATATTGTCAGATGAGCGTATAAATAAACATTCTTTTAAAATTTGAATTGAGTTTTTATTTGAGAATATCTTTATCTTATGGGAGATCTTTCTGTATATAAGAATTTCGAAATGCCTAACGAAAAAAAAAAAATACGCGAATTTGACGAGAAATTATAGAAACAAGCTATGTCTAAAATTAATGAGTCATAAATATTTCAAAATATCTAACACAAAAATCAATTTGAAGAGAAATAATAGACAGAAGCTTGAACTGAGAATGATGTAAAATTCGAAGGAAAACTTTGTACAATTTCCGACATTTTATCCACCATTTTGGATAATGACTTTATCAAAAAACGGATCCAGGCTATGTACCCCAAATTTGGTGAAATTCATTGTGTTTTAAATTACATAGGTGCAGTTAAAACACTCACCTTTAGGTTCTTATTAGGTAAATTTCAGAAAACAAGCTTCTAAATGGGAGTATAAGATTTTTCTATATTTGAAACGAATTTCTTTAATTTTTTCCTCATTAAAGGGACTTTAGAAATGGAACATTTTAACTTTTGACGTTTTGGCTTTTATTTCGGCCATCTCAGAAAAGTAATATTCAAGAGGATTTAAAATATTTGTCAGTTATATTATTGTCTACATATTGAAAATTAAAAAGAAATCTAGATTCTGTAACAATTATTGATATCGTAC
>JABFTP020000174.1:0-119661 GCA_013387265.2 Cryptolaemus montrouzieri
TCAAAAGCCTTTGTAATTGGTATATCATAATAATGTGACAACACAAATGATGAGATGAGAAAATGCATTGATGATAGGAGAAAAGAATTCAGACAGCAAATTCAGAAGGGATATAAAAACTGTAAAAATGTAAATGTAAAAAATACACTTTTCAGGAATACTAGAAGTTTGTGAGATTGTCATTTTACCATCAACCAGTTATGAAGAAGAGCAGACTAAAAGACAAAATGTTTGTTCTGGAGAAAGCTTTCGGCAGAATGCTGAAAAGAGTAGTAAGTGAGAGGAGCCTAAGGAAAAGAGGAGTAAATTATAGACTGAGAAAGAGTATCAAAAGCATTTAAGAATGGTATATCAGTACAATGTGGCACCAATGTTGATATGAGAAAATGCATCAAAGATAGGGGAAGAAGAATCCTGACAGCTATATTCACAAAGGAATGGAAAAATGTATCTGCTCATATGATTGGAGTATTGTATATCTCCTAAAGGTAAAGAGACCTGCAAATTTCAAGGATCTTATACTATTGAGAAACTATTTCAAAGAATTCTAAAAACCAAACAGAGATATAATTTAGAAAACAACATAGGAAAAACTCTTCAGGAAAAAAGAAAAATACAGAACACAGATGAAAGCATCTAACAAGGAAACAGTATTCATGATGACCAAGATTACTCAACAGTAATGGCTGAGGAAATATATATATATATATATATATATATATATATATATATATATATATATATATATATATATATAATGCTGTGAAGATTTGGTGGTGTGGGTTGAGGATCTAGGAAATCTGTTGTACTGAAACTGATATATAGTTAACATTATTGTGATCTATATGAAGGTTCATAACGTAATTTACAAATTTGTGGATACTTGAATCTTATTTGTACTTTCTACAAGAATTCTTCAATTCAGAAGATGTTTGTTTTTCTGGTAAGCAAATTGTGTGAATTTTCGTCAATTTGAGGTGATACAAAATAGTTATGTACAGGGCAATCATATAAAATAAACTTTCTATGTATTCAGTAGTGTTCCTTTATTTCATTACTAAGCTCTCGCCTTTATCTTTTAGATACGTTCAAGAAATTTTAATTTGAAGAGAATTTTCAGTTTCTATTTCATTAATATTCTTGAGCAGTAATTCGTCCATCTTGCTGTTTCAAACTCATATTTTTGTTTGAATTTTAATGCTTCCTCAATAGAAGAAAGTTGATATTTTCAAACTGAATTGGGATAGTTGTGAATAGTGTTTAAATTTATATGGTTGATGAGTCAGTATACGTAAAACAATACTGGAAGCTGCATTACCATAAGGATGTGTTAAGCAATATATGAGAGAGTTCCATATAACATAAAGAACTATTAAATATAAATATCGTATCTAATGAGACGTTCATTTTAGTTAGAGGTGGATATGGAAAGGCGTTCAGTATATTTTGCGTTTAGTGTATTAGGCGTTTTTGTATATCAGGCATTTTTATATATAGAGCGTTTTGGTATATTAGGCGTTTCATCTATTAGGCGTTTCATCTATTAGGCGTTTTTGTATATTAGGCGTTTTTGTATATTAGGCGTTTTTGTATATTAGGCGTTTTTGTATATTAGGCGTTTAGTATATTAGCTGTTTAGATATAAAAGGCGATCTTAATGAGCTCACTAGTCTATAATACTAAAGCCGTAAGCCTTATTTCGAGGAAAGTGGAGGGGACGGTTGGAGTTTGAACCGGGCGGGAAGAAAGGGTCGGCGCGGAAAAGCGGGGTCCGTAGCCCCCCGCGAAAAAATTTTTTTCCGGTAGAGAAAAGTCTGAGGAAGATCCGAGCGAAATTCGGAGTCCCTAGCTCGAACGACGGAGGCGCGATGATTTTTCGAAAAATTTCGCCGAAACGTCGCCCGGGCGAACGGAACGTCGAAACGGCGAGATTTCTTCGGAATCGATAACTCGGATCGTTCCGAAAAAGCGGAAATAAAATACGTCTCCGAAATCTCCGGGATGGAGGGGATAATTTTCTATGGACTTTTGCAGCTATACAAAATATTTATATCGCCTTCGATCGCTACGAAACCCGGACGAAGAAAAAGCCTCGAGTTTCGCATTTCGCGCCGCCATAGTTAGATTCTCATAAAACCACGGGAAAACGGAAAAATATTCCATCGAACGGAGGGCTATCGGCTGACTTTCGCAAATGTTCGCTCTACTTTCCATATTCCGAAGATCTCCGACGGCCAGAAATTCGCGAAATAAACAAACCTCGAGCTGTCAAAATACGGGATTTTGTTTTAACCATTCTACTTAAACGGGGTCACCGGGAGAAAAGATTCGACCTTCGAACGATTCCTACATATCTCGAGATCGGGTCCCCGACGAAAAAACGTCATTTCACGACTTAATTTTCGAATTTGGGACGGTTTCCGGGACCTACATTTTCGAAGAATAGATTGGAAACAGGGGGGCGGAGCCAATCACCCTCCCTTACTCTCCTTAAACCGCCGTTTCTCAATCTGACAAGGCAAAGAAAAAGAAGAAGTTTTAAAGAGGACCGTACCCGGAAACATAGGTGAAAGGAGTAGACGGGATATACACGAACACTTATATCCCGTCTATTCTCTCACTAAACGATCGAATATCCGTCCCGTACGACGGACATCGTCGTGTACGGAGGACTTTGCCGTTAAGTTGATAATGTCTAGATGTTCAATATTATCAAGGGCAACAAAAAGAAGAGAAGAAGAAGAAAAATTGTTAATAATGAAGGATTGTTTAACAAAACCTCAAATAATCATTCCTAGGTAATTTAACGAATATTTAATGCATCGTAATATATATTTTTTTCAGCATAATGAAGAATCCACATATTTCCTATTTACATTCTTTGTTCTAACCTATGTATTTCGATGAAAGAAAACAATAATAAATAAGGTATTTTAAACTGAATTTTATATTCATCTCTATTGAATTTTTGTTTCAGTTTATAAACGATGAAGTATATTTTGATATTCAATTATCCTGATGAAAATGTAAATGGAATTCAATGTATTTGAAGTAAAGTTATTCAAGTTGAAATGTTTGAAAGTGACTCTTTGAAAGTGAGTTTTTACTTTGTGTGCATATAAGTAGTTTCTTTTTAATGAAATATTTATTGTTAGATTTCAATCCACTTGATAACAAGAAAGAATTAATTGGATCCACTGTAAACAGGTTGGAAAATTAAATGAAAAATAAGCAAAGATATTATTGAGCAATAACAAGAAAGTTTCATGTAAATATAAATGTAATACATCTCTGTTCTTTGATAATAATCTTCGTAGAAATTTTGCTGTAAGTAAACCAGTCTGAATAATAATAGTTACAATAGAGTCTGATATGTAACTCTGAAGGAAAGAGATCAAGTAAATTACCTGTAATTCTTAACTTCAAAAATTTATTTGTTGAACAATTCTTCATACAGTTGGCATGAAAACTTGAGCTTTTCAGGATATTCCAATATCTACATAACACATAAGGTACATGTTTTGAGCTACTTCTGTGTATAACATATTCTTACAGGTAGTCTATACATTCAGAAAGAAAAGTTTCTTTTTGATTGGTGTTTGTGGGAAACTCGATAAAATCAGGAGAAGCAAATTAAGAAGCTTCATTACAACAGGAACTTGCAGTTCTTGAAAATCACATATTTTGTGGAAAATGCGAATACTTCTTGAAAAATGCTATGTATAGTTGTTGGTTTTCGTATATACTCACGTTATATGATGGTTTAGTCCAGTTTGTTCATAAATTTTCATTTTATTATATAACGAATTGAAGATAAGTAAAATTATATAATATAAAATTCAAATATGGGAAGATATTCAAGTTTTGTATGTACAAAGTCTAGATACTTCCAATGTTTCAAATATTTATATATATATATATATATATATATATATATATATATATATATATATATATATATATATATATATATATATATATATATATATATATATATATATATATATATATATATATATATATATATATATATATATATATATATATATATATATATATATATATATATATATATATATATATATATATATATATATATATATATATATATATATATATATATATATATATATATATATATATATATATATATATATATATATATATGTATTGTTTACGAGTCTTCGTTAGTTCCATTCAACGACTAGCAATGAAAATGCCAAATGAGATTGTAAACGGATAAACAATACATATGTACCCATCCGTGAAACTCTACGATAAGCAATACATATGTATATATATATATATATATATATATATATATATATATATATATATATATATATATATATATATATATATATATATATATATCCACAAAGAGGTAGAAGATCAAAAACTTAAATTGGTATTTAACCAGGATATATAATGACAAGACTATCATAAGACAATGCATGGTACATAAGGGCACAATATATAAATATATATATAAGTTGGATATGAAAAGGCGTTCAGTATATTTGGTTTTTAGTACATTAGGCATTTAGTTTACTGGGCGTTTTTGTATATTAGAGTTTCTGTATATTAGACGTTTTTGTATATTAGGCGTTTTTGTATATTAGGCGCTTTTGTATATTAGGCGTTTTTGTATATTAGACATTTTTGTATATTAGGAGTTTCTGTATATAAGGCGTTCAGTCTATTAGGCATTTTTGTATATGAGATGATCCTAATGGGCTCACTAGTCTATATTACTAAAGCAGTAAGCCTTATTTCGAGGAAAGTGGAGGGGACGGTTGGAGTTTGAACCGGGCGGGAAGAAAGGGTAGGCGCGGATGAGCGGGGTCCGTGGGCCCACGCGAATAATTTTTTTCCGGTAGAGAAACGTCCGAGGAAGATCCGAGCGAAATTCGGAGTCCCTAGCTCGAACGACGGAGGCGCGACGATTTTTCGAAAAATTTCGCCGAAACGTCACCCCGGGCGAACAGAACGTCGAAACGCCGAGATTTCTCCGGAATCGATAACTCGGATCTTTCGGAGGGCGATCGGAGAGGTCGATCGGGCAAAAATTCCGGCAAAAAGTTCCGAAAAAGCGAAAATAAAATACGTCTCCGAAATCTCCGGGATGGAGGGGATAATTTCTATGGACTTTTGCAGCTATACAAAATATTTCTATCACCTTCCATCGCTACGAAACCCGGACGACGAAAAAGCCTCGAGTTTCGCATTTCGCGCCGCCATAGTTAGATTCTCATAAAACCACGGGAAAACGGAAAAATCTTCCATCGAACGGAGGGCTCTGGGCCGACTTTCACAAATTTTCGCTCTACGTTCCATATTCCGAAAATCACCGACGGCCAGAAATTCGCGAAATAAACAAACCTTGAGCTGTCGAAATACGGGTTTTTGTGTTAACCATCCTACTTAAACGGGGTCACCGGGAGAGAGGATTCGACCTTCGAACGATTCCTACATATCTCGAGATCGGATCCCCGACGAGAAATCGTCATGTCACGACTTAATTTTCGAATTTGGGACGGTTTTTGAGACCTACATTTTCGAAGAATAGAACGGAAACTCGGGGGTGGAGCCAGTCACCGCTCCTTCTGGCCCTTATATCGCTATTCAATATCGGAAGTGAGCGTTACCAACGTGTAAAATGTAATGCTCTCTCTGTAATGTAATGGAAATAGTTAGACACTTTGATTTTCACCAACATAATTTCGGTATTAACAACATCTAGATTATAGTGCTCTCTCTCTTCGGAGTAACATTCGAATCTAACCTCATTTCAATTAGTCTTATATTTGGTCTGTCAAAACAAGTGATTCCGAATTTTATTTGGTTGAAAAGTTTGACGAAACTTGAAATAAATTTTCAGAGGTAAGTGATCGTAGTTTGATGTTTATTTTATCCATGTTAATGTATAATTTGTTTAAGGAAAGAAACGATAGACTTTCAAAATTCATAAACTTAACATTCTGTGGTTACTCTTACCTAAACAATATGATTCAAACGAAATGTTATAATACAAAGGAATTAAGGACACTTAAATAATGTTTGAAAAGTAAGTGAATGTAATTTGAGGTCTATTCATGCAATTTAATGTATATTTTTTTAGGCATGCTCAAGAAATGTACTCGGCATTCACTTATTTCATTTTTCTTTCATGGTTATTTTAACCTCTATGCATTGAAAAATGTCCTGGAATTACTAGGATTTTTTAACGAATCAATTGGAGGATCTTACAAAATGACGGGAGATATCTTTCGAGTTGCTATTAATAGGTATTGAGCCCTTTGATATAATAATATTTTTTTTGGAAGGAATTTAATAAAGTTTTCGTTAGGTCATTTAGAGTATGTATCATATGAATATTGAAAGCTATCCACTTAAGGCTATATGTGTATTAAAATATTTCTAGCTGGATGTCAATATGACCGTGCCATTTCAAATTGAATTTTCGTTTCAGTTTATTCAAGTGGAAGTTAGTTTCTATTCTACAATTATTCCAATGTAAAAGTTAATGGGATTCAATGTGTTTGACAATGTTCAAGTTTGAACTAAAGAAAATAAGATCACAAATTTGCACAAAAGGTAATTATTGTGAGTTCCTTCCATTCATAACTCATAGTTACTGTTTCTCAGGAAATTTTATCAAGGTTGTTGAATGAATGACAGGAATTCCTCATTGATTTGAAGCTGAAAGTTTCTCTGTTATAGGTGTCTGATAGTGGGATACATGATGTTCAAAAATCTAGAAGTAGCATATGAAGTTTTATTTTGTACAACTACAACTTTCAATCCAAGATTTATGAAAGTCACAGGAAACATGCTGCTACTTATGCGACCCATGTTTTGGAAAAAATTGAACTACTACTTGGAGAATGCTAAGCAATTTGACAAAATTTTGTAATGGGTAGTTATACCATAGGTAATTTATATAATTTTGTAAAATGAGTATGTTCATCACATATGGAAAGTTATTCAAGTTGAAATGTATGAAAGTGACTCTTTGAAAGTGAGTTTTTACTTGTGTGTATATATGTAGTTTATTTTCAATGAAATATTTACATTTAGATTACAATCCACTTGATAACAAGAAATGATGAATTGGCTCTACTGTAACAGGTTGGAAAATTAAATGAAAAATAAGCAAAGACAATAATAAGCAATAACAAGAAACTTTCAAGTGAATATGAATGTAATACAACTCTGTTCTCTGATAATGATCTTCGTAGATATTTTTGTCTGAGTAAACCAGTCTGATTAATAATAGTTACAATAGAGTCAGATCTCTAACTCTGAAGGAAAGAGGTCAAGTAAATTACCTGCAATTCTTAACTTCAAAATTTATTTGTTGAACAATTCTTCATATAGCTGGCATGAAAACTTGAGCTTTTTAGGACATTCCAATATTTACATAACACATAAGGTACATGTTTTGTGCTACTTCTGTGCATAACACATTCTTTTGTATTTTAAGAAATTTAGTCAAGCTGTTCACTGAATAACAGGTAGTCTATACATTTAGAATGTAAAGTTTCTTTTTTATTGGTGTTTGTGGGAAACTCGATAAAATCAGGAGAAGCAAATTGTGTAGCTTCATTACAACAGGAACTTTCAGTTCGAGAAAATCATATATTTTGTGGAAAATGCAATTACTTCTTGAGAAATGCTGTGTATAGTTGATTATTTTCGTTAAAGATACTCACGTTCTATGTTATTTCAGTCCAGTTTGCTCATAAATTTTCATTTTATATCATATAATGAATTGAAGATAAGTAAGATTATATAATATAAAATTCAAATATGAAGAGATATTTAAGTTTTATATGTACAAAGTCTGGATACTTCCAATGTTTCAAATATTTATTAATATATATATATATATATATATATATATATATATATATATATATATATAAAGAAGTAAAAGATCAAGAACTTAAAATTGGTGTTTCACCAGGATATATAATAACAAGACCTATAAGATCTGACTGCAATATTCAGAAGGTCTTGAGAAAGTTTGAAAGCTCATAATGATTGACATTTGAAAACCAATTCTGTAAATGAAGGATGCAGGAACTGAGAAAATTCTGAAGGACTCACATTAATTCCAAACTCTTCGAAAGAATTCTTCGAGGAAAAGAGAGAATTATATGTCAAATATCTTAAGAAACTCACACCTCATATTAGGAAGAATATATATATATATATATATATATATATATATATATATATATATATATATATATATATATATATATATATATATATATATATATATATATATATATATATATATATATATATATATATATATATATATATATATATATATATATACTAACAACAAAATCATAGATAGAGTAGAAACTTTCAAATATTAGGGGCATATTGTGGAGGAAAAGGGTAAATAGGATTTGGAAATCGGAGAAAGGACTCAGAGTGCTGCGAAAGTTTATGGAACATTCAGCAAAAGTTTTCTTATAAAAAGAAGGATCGGGAGAAAATCGAAATTGAAAGTTCATAAGTCAATATACGCGCCGATTATTTTGGCTCTGAATCTTGGACATTGAGTAGAAGGGGGAAAAGCAAAATAGTTTCGATGGAGATGAAGTATCTGAGTGGTGTGGTTGGAGTGACAAAGAGAGATAGACTAAGAAATCAATATATAAGACAACAGCTAGAAGTAGACAGTATTGTGAGGATAATTGGCCGAAACCAGCTTGGACATTTATGCAGAATGGATAGTTCAAGACAGGTAAAATCTATTTGGGATACACGAACGAAGACGAAGAGAAAAAGTTGACGACCGAGGGAACGTGGAATGGGGTTGAAGCGAAGATACTAGCGGGACAAAATTTAGAGATGACAGAAGCGAAGAGAATGGCACAAAATAGGGGACACAGGCAAAAAAGTGTTTCGAATGTAAATTATTTAAGTTGATTTTCATTATTTAATTTTTGATTAAGTTTTCCTTTATTTCGAATATTGTAAAATTATGTTTTGTATCAAGCCTTACACCGTTACTCGGTAGAAAGGCTTTTAAATGATAAATATATATGCTAGCTCAATTAGAGTAAGTTGAGATTTTCAAATTGATTGTATCTCTTTGAATTAGAATAGTAGTGAATAGTGTTGACATTCGTATGGTTGATGAGTCAGAATACATAAAACAATACTGAAAACTGCGTTACCATGAGGATGTACGAGGCAATATATGAGAGAGTTCCATATAAAATAAAGAACTATTAAGTAGACATATCAGTGAATATATGAGACTTTCCGTATAGATAGAGTTGGATATGAAAAGGCCTTCAGTATATTTGGTTTTTAGTACGTTAGGCTTTTAGTCTATGAGGTGTTTTTGTATATTAGGCGATTTTGTATATTAGGCGTTTTTGTATATGAGGCGATCTTAATGGGCTCACTAGTCTATAATACTAAAGCAGTAAGCCTTATTTCGAGGAAAGTGGAGGGGACGGTTGGAGTTTGAACCGGGCGGGAAGAGAGGGTCGGCGCGGAAAAGCGGGGTCCGTGGGCCCACGCGAATAATTTTTTTCCGGTAGAGAAACGTCTGAGGAAGATCCGAGAGAAATTCGGAGTCCCTAGCTCAAACGAAGGAGGCGCGACGATTTTTCGAAAAATTTCGCCGAAACGTCGCCCCGGGCGACGGAACGTCGAAACGGCGAGATTTCTTCGGAATCGATAACTCGGATCTTTCGGAGGGCGATCGGAGAGGTCGATCGGGCGAAAATTCCGGCAAAAAGTTCCGAAAAAGCGAAAATAAAATATGTCTCCGAAATCTCCGGGATGGAGGGGATAATTGCTATGGACTTTTGCAGCTATATAAAATATTCATATCGCCTTCGATCGCGACGAAACCCGGACGACGAAAAAGCCTCGAGTTTCGCATTTCGCGCCGCCATAGTTAGATTCTCATAAAACCACGGGAAAACGGAAAAATCTTCCATCGAACGGAGGGCTATCGGCCGACTTTCGCAAAATTTTCGCTCTACTTTCCATATGCCGAAAATCTCCGACGGCCAGAAATTCGCGAAATAAACAAACCTCGAGCTGTCAAAATACGGGTTTTTGTTTTAACCATCCTACTTAAACGAGGTCACCGGGAGAAATGATTCGACCTTCGAACGATTCCTACATATCTCGAGATCGGTTCCCCGGCGAGAAAACATCATTTCAGGACTTAATTTTCGAATTTGGGAGGGTTTTTTAGACCAACATTTTCGAAGAATAGATAGGAAACACGGGGGCGGAGCCAATCACCCTCCCTTACTCTCCTTAAACCGCCGTTTCGCAATCTGACAAGGCAAAGAAGAAGAAGATTTAAAGAGGACCGTACCCGGAAACATAATTGAAAAGAGTAGACGGGATATAAACGAACACTTATATCCCCTCTATTCTCTCACTAAACGATCGAATATCCGTCCCGTACGACGGACATCGTCGTGTACGGTGGTCTTTGAATCGTTGAACATCGGTTTCATCGTACCGAGGCCAATAACAAGAAGAGAAGAAGAAGAATTGTTTACGTTAAATTAATATAACCTCAAATAATCAGTCCAAGGTAAGTGAACGTAATTTAACGAACATTTAATGCATCATAATGTATATTTTTTTCAGCATAATAAAGAATCCACATATTTCATATTTACATTCGGTGTTCTAACCTATTTATTTCAATAAAAGAAAACAATAATAAATAAGGTATTTTAAACTGAATTTTGTATTAATCTCTATTGAATTTTTGTTTTAGTTTATAAACGATGAAGTATGTTAATTATCCTAATGAAAATGTAAATGGAATTCAATGTATTTAAAGTAAAGTTATTCAAATGGAAATGTATGAAAGTGACTCTTTGAAAGTGAATTTTGACTTCGTGCACATATAAGTAGTTTCTTTTAATGAAATATTTATTGTTAGATTTCAATCCACCTGATAACGAGAAGGAATTAATTGTATCCACTGTAAAGAGGTTGGAAAATTGAATGAAAATAAACAAAGACAGAAGTAAATATAAATGTAATACATCCCTGTTCTCTGATAATAATCTTCGTAGATATTTTTGTCTAAGTTAACCAGTCTGATTAATAATAGTTACAATAGAATCAGATCTCTTACTCTGTAGGAAAGAGATCAAGTAAATTACCTGCAATTCTTAACTTCAAAATTAATTTGTTGAACAATTCTTCATATAGTTGGCATGAAAACTTGAGCTTTTCAGGACATTCCAATATTTACATAACACATAAGGTAAATGTTTTGAGCTACTTCTGTGCATAACACATTCTTTTGTATTTTAAGAAATTTAGTCAAAGCTGTTCACTGAATAACAGGTAGTCTATACATTTAGAATGTAAAGTTTCTTTTTCATTGGTGTTTGTGGAAAACTCGATAAAATCAGGAGAAGCAAATTGTGAAGCTTTATCACAACAGGAACTTTCAGTTCGAGAAAATCATATATTTTATGGAAAATGCAATTACTTCTTGAAAAATGCTGTGTATAGTTGATCATTTTCGTTAAAGATACTCACGTTATATGTTATTTTAGTCCAGTTTGCTCATAAATTTTCATTTTATATCATATAATGAATTGAAGATAAGTTACATTATATAATATAAAATTCAAATATGAAGAGATATTTAAGTTTTATATGTACAAAGTCTAGATACTTCCAATGTTACATATATATATATATATATATATATATATATATATATATATATATATATATATATATATATATAGAAGTTAATTAGTAACTGTGAACGTGTTTAAGGTAGATTTCAGTGGGGACCACTTATGATGGCAACACTTTGGAAAATGTGCCAGCTCATAGCAATTGAAGGATTGACATTATAATTCCAATACTGAATACAGGAGACAAAAGTCAAAAAGCAAATTTTAGGGGATATACTTTATTGCAAAAGAATTCTTGAAACCAAACCGAGAGGATTAATTGAAAAACAACTTGAGAAACACACTTTTCAGGGATGCAAGAAGTTATTGGGATTTCATCTTTACCATCAACCAGTTATAAGGAAGTGTAGACTAAAAGACAAAAAAATATGAATGGCTTTCCTTGATCTGGAGGAAGCTCTTGGCAGAATG
This sequence comes from Cryptolaemus montrouzieri, assembly GCA_013387265.2. Lineage (NCBI taxonomy): Eukaryota > Metazoa > Arthropoda > Insecta > Coleoptera > Coccinellidae > Cryptolaemus > Cryptolaemus montrouzieri. Next base: position 12,141 of record JABFTP020000174.1, read on the forward strand.
TTGAAAATAGTAGTAGGGGAGAGTCTAAGAAAAAGAGGAGTGACTTATGAACTGAGGAAGTATATCAGAAGCCTATATACAGCAGATAAAAATCATATAAAGACTGAAAATTCCATATTGGACTCATTTTTACTGAGAACTAAGGCAGGTTGGAGTGTTGAGTAAATTATTATTTCTTATTGTTATAGATGTTATCCACGAAGTAATGGAAAAACATCATACAGGATACGAAAGCCTGGAATCAATTGGAATTTGTAAATTATGTGATGGTATGTCCTAAGAACAAAACGAGACTGCACGATAATTTGCAAGTATGGACAATAGAGTTGGAAAAAAATGAGATATGATTGGAACAAAAGAAAAATGATGGTCATGGAAAGGAATCACATACAGGTATATATGGCAAAAGTCGAAATAAAACTTGATCGAGAGAGAATATAAGAGGGTAGGAAACGCTTCTAAGCTGCATTCTTCAATAGCAAACTAATTTATGAGAAACAGGAAGATGAGTATTTGAACAAAAATATTTCCATTGAAGAAGGCATTAATTAGATCTGTTATCGCATGCGGTAGTGAAAGCAGGCTTCTGAGTTTGGCACAGAAGAGCATACTACAGGTTTTAAAAATGAAGTACCTGCAAAGAGTAAAGTGAGTGACACAAAAAAAGACTGACTGAAAAAGGAAGATATGAGAAATGAACTGGAAGTAGAATCTTTCTTGGAATGTATCAAAAGGCATCTGTTGATATGGTTGAACAGTTGGTGAGAATGAGAAGGGGGACCAGTTAAACGCATATAGCAAACATAAGTCAGGGTGAGTGGAAAACTTAAGGAGACATCCCATGACGAATGACATTCTAGAATTATAGAAGAAAGGCACAAATAGGAATGAAACCAAACAGTTTGCTAAAAATAGAATATGAAGAACAATTATATATATATATATATATATATATATATATATATATATATATATATATATATATATATATATATATATATATATATATATATATATATATATATATATATATATATATATATATATATATATATATATATATATATATATATATATATATATATATATATATATATATATATATATATATATATATATATATATATATATATATATATATATATATATATATATATATATATATATATATATATATATATATATATATATATATATATATGAGATATATATATAAACGCATATGAGAAACATAAGTCAGGGTGAGTGGAAAACTTGAGTCATCAGAATGACGAATGACATTCTAGAATTATAGAAGAAAGGCACAAATTGGAATGAAACCAAACAGTTTGCTAAAAATAGAATTTGAAGAACAATATATGTATATATATATATATATATATATATATATATATATATATATATATATAAAATTTGGGATATTATGAACTGAAAACTATCGAGGGTTTCTTTACTAAGTGTTGTTCTGAAAGTTTATGAGAGAGTGCTAGAAGGGAAACTGTTATAGAAAGTGGAACAACAACTGGCTGACTCACAGAGCAGATTTCAGAAGGGGTACAGTATCCAGGATCATATTTTCAGCCTTAAACAGATCACCGATAAAATACTCATTCAGGATATCAAGGTGTGGATAGCGTTTATTGATCTAGAGAAAGCCTTCGATAGGATATTGAGACATCGAGGTTGGCAAATTTTGGACAAAGACAAATAGGACACAATTTTCTAAGGGCACTAAAAAGCTCATATGCTGTATGCAGGAACATGGTATGAGTAAGAGGGATAGAATCTGAAGAGTTTGTCACCGAACAAGGCTTGAGACGTATTGAGTCCCCTTCTGTTTATAGTGGTCATGAATGAAATTATCAAAGAGGCGAGAACTAAAGACAGAAAACACCACTAGAGTTTCAAAAATTTTTATCCAGTTGAAATCACTGAGTGCGCCTTTGCTGATGATTTCGATTTTTGCCAAAAATGAAAATGATCTCCAGTACAATAAGGATGTTTGGAATAACTGCCTTACGAGATGATCCCTAAAAATCAACGAAGGAAAAACGAAAATTATAGTTATATCGAATAACAGAAATAATCCGAAGGTGACACTCAACAACAAAATCATAGAAAGAGTAGAAACTTTCAAATATTAGGGGTATATAGTGGAGGAAAAGGGTAAATAGGATTTGGAAATCGGAGAAAGGATTCAGAGTACTGCGAAAGTTTATGGAACATTCAGCAAAAGTTTTCTTATAAAAAGAAGGATCGGGAGAAAATCGAAATTGAAAGTTTATGAGTCAATATTCGCACCGATTATTTTGGCTCTGAATCTTGGACATTGAGTAGAAGGGAGAAAACCAAAATAGTTTCGATGGAGATGAAGTATCTGAGAGGTGTGGTTGGAGTGACAAAGAGAGATAGACTAAGAAATCAAGATATAAGACAACAGCTAGAAGTAGACAGTATTGTGAAGATAATTGGCCGAAACCAGCTTGGACATTTATGCAGAATGGATAGTTCAAGACAAGTAAATCTATTTGGGATACACGAACGAAGACGAAGAGAAAAAGGGGACGACCGAGGGAAACGTGGAATGGGGTGGTAGCGAAGATACTAGCGGGACAAAATTTAGAGATGACAGAAGCGAAGAGAATGTTTCGAATGTAAATTATTTAAGTTGATTTTCATTCTTTAATTTTTGATTAAGTTCTTCTTTACTTCGAATATTGTAAAATTATGTTTTGTATCAAGCCTTACACCGTTACTCGGTAGAAAGGCTTTTAAATGATAAATATATATGCTGCTCAATTGGAGTAAGTTGAGATTTTCAAATTGATTGTATCTCTTTGAATAAGAATAGTAGTGAATAGTGTTGACATTCGTATGGTTGATGAGTCAGTATACATAAAACTATACTGAAAATTGCGTTACCATAGGGATGGATGAGGCAATATATGAGAGAGTTCCATATAAAATAAAGAATGATTAAGTATAAATATCAGTGAATATATGAGGCTTTCCGTATATATAGAGTTGGATATGAAAAGGTGTTCAGTATATTTGGTTTTTAGTACATTAGGCGTTTAGTTTACTAGGCATTTTTGTATATTAGGCGTTTTTGTATATTCGGCATTTTTGTATATTAGACCTTTTTGTTTATTAGTTGTTGGAGTTTTTGTATATTAGTTGTTTTTGTATATTAGGCGTTTAGTCTATGAGGCGTTTTTGTATATTAGGCAATTTTGTATATTAGGCGTTTTTGTATATGAGGCGATCTTAATGGGCTCACTAGTGTATATATACTAAACGCGTAAGGCACTTTTCCGTCAAAATGGAGGGGATGGAATGTGGTTGAACCGGGACGGGGATTTTTCGAATAGCTCTCGAGCGGGAGGCGGAGGCTTGGCCGAGTAATTTTTTTACCAAACTAGGAAGTCGGTCAAAGGCGCGTGCGAAATCGGGAGGCCGCGGGACCCCGAACGGCGGAGATACGAATTTTCAAAAATTCTCGCGATATCGCCAGATCTCGAAAACGGAAAGAGTCGAGTGCTGGATTCCTTCGGTATCGGTAAATTTCGTCTTTCGGAAGACGATTCGTACAGCGTTAATCTCGAAATTCCCAGAAAAACTTTTCGAAAACGTCAAAAAGAAAAAGGTCCAAGATTTTCTCGAAACAGCAGGGAGGAAATTACCCAAACGAGCAGGCTATACAAATTTTTTCTTTCGGCTAATCGGTCCCGCACTTTTTACCGAACGAAGCGTTCGTCTTTCCCATCTTGCTTTCCGATATTTTTATCGGGTATTTTCCACGGGAAACCCTATAAATTCGCGTCAGAAAAGAGGTCCATTTTCAGACGCGGAAGATATTTCCACATTTTCGAAAAAACGGACACGCCCATAGAAAGTCGTCGCCGAAAACGCTTCGGTTCGAGGTATAAAACTATCGGCAAAAGAGGGGAAATACTACGAAATCCGAGAAGATAGACGAAATTTTATTCTCACGTCTTTCTTTGCCGCGAAAAGGGCTTTCCAAAATTTTCAATTAATTCCGGAAAAACGATAAATTTGCTCGATACCCCTGCCGTCCTCATTTCCTTTTCCACCAATAGGAAACGAAACACGTCGGGAACACGACGATTACCGAGCTTCGACGTTGACGTTGACGTTTCTCAAACTCAAATTCTAGGGTTTGGATCGTGGAATAACATCTTATTTAAGAAATATATCAATCATCTCATCAATAAAGGTACATCGAAATCATCTCGAAACCTGTACGGTTACGTAGAACGTAAAAGGTTTCGATTCGATCGCGAGAAAAACGTCGTATTTGGAACGAATAGGGGAGAGCTCCTTCGAAACGTAAGTAAACACGTATTTCATTCGTTTTTGTAGGAAAATTCATATATTCTCACGAAACAAACGTTTCAAACGATGCGTTAATTCGTCTAAATTTTCATTTACGTCGTATTTTCAGTTATCTACCGGATTAAAATACGAATTTTCTTCTATTTCCATGCACACAGCGTTCGTGACGAAAGTTGAAGTAGGTTGTTTACATTCCAGGCAGTTGGCCATTTGTCCGACGTTCTTGAAAGAGACACTTGAAAACGAAAATGAGCTTCGAAAATGGATTTGTACATTTATTTTCGCTTTGAGTGAAGGCCTATTGTTATTACCTACGATACAAATTCCAGCGATATAAACCATCCGTATTTTCCAATGTTATTAGAAAAATAAGCTACTCGAAAAGTAAGTATTTACATATAAACTCTCTAATGCATGTAGTAATCGTAGCAAACCATTAATCTAACATTACGAATATTTTTCAGATATATATGAGCTATGTTTATCGAAACCTCACTAACAACATCGATGCAAGTGTTACTGCTGTTTCTCCATGAGTGGAATAAATTTCAATAACTTAATTTTCGAGCAGGAGGAATGGGCCTATGTTATATTGAGGTTAGTAAGGTTTTGTTTTTTATGAAAGTGAAAACAATATGCTCAACAATAAGTGCTCATTGAGATATGTTATGACTCTTACATTACTCATTAGTTTTAATTTTTCACAGCAACAATTTCTGAGGAGGGATTTGTTGAACTTCGTATTTCATCATACAAAAATGCAACGTTTATCGTTACAAGATGAGATAAAATTTTGCCAAGGAATGAAAACTGAACGGGTAAGTGCTCAGGTACCTCAATGGAGTTTGAAATGGTAGTAGTAGTAGTAGTATTGGCTTTATGTATTTTCACATTGTACAAGCATCGATAAAAATATGTGTTTATTCATCTTGAAATTGTTTCATAATTGTCACGAGGTGATAATTTCGTGCATGTTTGAGACTAAATTTCTTATTCAACATTCCTCAATTTTAACACTTTCACAACACCGATAGTGAAACTTAAAATGCTCTGAATGTTGGGAGATAATTATTGTATCCATCAATTGCAGATTCAGGAATTATCTCTTCGACACTGATATAAGAAAGAAAAATCATGTTAAATTTTTCTCAGAATAATTCTTCTGCTTTCAGAATAAAATTTTAATTTTTTTCAGATTTTTGGCAACTTTTTAATAGTTCAGTAACTGAAAAACCTATGGCACGAGACCAAAAAGTGAAATTTGGGATTTCCAGAACAAACAGCAAATATTCGGCAATTTCGGAGGTACTTTTTTTCTGCATATACCTGTACATCATATATCAGTTTTAATATCAACCCCTACTGAATATTTTCTCAATTGGAATTTGTGTCAAGCATTTTGATGTAGTATGTGAATTCGTTTACAAAAAATTTTTCTGTATATTTCAATATCGATTTGAAATTAATTTTTTAACCTTTCATCAGTTTTTCTTGCTTCTGTAAAGAATGTAGTTGGTTGTTTCTTTAAAAAATTTCTTGAATTTGTTATCCATATTCATCTTCCATATCATGTATACTAAATAATTAAGGAAATTCTAACAAAGTCTATGTATTCAGAACTCTCAAAATAAGATATCTATTATCACATAGTTCTTGAATTCTTGATATAATTAATTATTATATTCTTTATTAGTCATCATTATACAAGTTAAGAGTATTCATGACAAGTCACTCAAAAAATCAACATTCATAGATTTTAACTTGAATTGAGACAAACACTGTGTGTATAGACTACATCCGAACAAAATAGCAAACATACATCAATATAATCACAAAACAGTCAGAATAGGAGTAAAAGCCAAAACCAATCAGAACATGATATAAATATACAGAAAATCAGGCCGAGGTATCAATACAAAACGGTAAGTATAATATATTGAAAAAGACAGTTCGAAACATAAAATCTTTCCATTATCAGCATATCATTCACTTAAAGTACCTAGAATTCATATTACTATGAACTCATTAACTTTTTGGGTTTCATTTTGAAATTTGCTTCACTATGAAAATTTCTTCAAACATTTAAGATTCAAAGTAACTGCTCCAGGAAGAAAGGTCTGAAGACATTCCAGATCGAATAGCGTTCAGTGCTCTTTGTGTGCAGCAACATAAAATTAATGGAAACCATATTGAACTATGTTTATTTGTATTACCTCTGATGTCTTTCTCGATGGTATTTTCCTGCATCACTTCATCTCAGTTTGCCATTATTTTGAAGATTGTGGATGTTCAGAACTTTGATGATTAAATTGATGTGAAGCCCAGTTTTCAATTTTGCCTTAGTCAAATGTTCAAGTGTCTCTTTTTGTAGTTCATATTGAACACTTACAATTCTTTCCCTCAGTTCTGACAACTTCAACTTTTAAAATTGAACAGGGCTTGGTTGTCTTTACGTCCAAGAAATTACTTATAGCAATATATCAATGGTACCTGTCTTCTAAGTATGTTTATTTCACTTATCTCTGATGTCTTTCTCGATTGTATATGTCTTCATGCATCACTTCATCTCACATTGCTATCATCCTAAATCTTTCATTAATTTTTGCGAATACAAAGCAAAACAACTTCAATTTTATATAGGTTATGTCATAAACAGTCGTCAAATTGATCTTCTTCTTTTACTTGGCTCTTGGTAACTTTTACCTACTCTATCGAGGAATACGGAATAGGCTCAGCTTTCGAGCATTTTACCCAGACTCTGTTGTCGGAATTTGTCAATTTTAAATTCAATAATGCTTACATCGAAACGGTAACATTCTAACGGTCTCTAGCACGACCTTAGCAGCTAAGACCATTTCGGCAGGGTTCCAAATCATTTCCAGATCACACCAAATTCTTGAAATGGTTTGATTTCATCAACCAGTTGATATGGCGTTTTGCCACAATTTATCGGGTCGTTTTCGAAGTTTCGAACGTGATTTTTGACATTCACACGTGACAGGTTAGTTTGAAGTTTTTCAATAAAAAACAAAAGTAAATCGAGGATTTGCCTGAGGGCAATATGGGTACGAGCGTAAAATTGTTTATAACGCAAGGTTAGTTGGAGTAAAGTTACGTGGAGGACGGAAATACATGAAATTGTTATTCCCAACTCCCCTGATTCAATCCAATGCTTTATATTTATATTATTCGATCAATGATCAGTTATGAAAGAGACTTCTATCCTCGATACAAGTTGAGGTACATCCCATCCGGAAATTACCGATCGGGTAACATCTATTACAGAGATAGTACAGCATAAATAACTTATTATCGATGCATTCATAGCCCACGAACTGTAAAGGTGATAGTGTATTGCGTCAGTCTATTATATTTAAAAGAAAAATTGTGCCAAGAAACACACAACATTTTAGACGGGTATAATTTCAAAGCTCTTTGAAGAAAGCCATCGCGTAGTATATAAAAATTAAAATCCATAAAGTCATTCCTGATCGAAATTCTCAATAAAAGAGCCGAAGGCTTGGTCGAATTTGCATACATTCCCACCCCTAGACAGAATAGTAGAATATTCTATTATTATCGTTTTTTTGGCTTTTTTTTCAGAACCAAATAGGAATGAAGTGAATTATATAAACTTCTAACGATTATTTTTAACAAAAAAGAAAATAATAATGTTATTCAGATGATAGTACCCGAATATGGCATCGAACGATAGCGTTAATGGTTACAGGGTGGAAACACAGAGGCAATGTACAGTCCGAAACGGGTTATAGGGTAACGCCTCCTTTTGAATGTTTCATTGCCTTTTTCTGTGTATGAAAATATGGAAACAATCGAATTCCCGCTGAAATTATCGAGGGAAGATGACTCTTTGAAATAGATTGTTTGTATTAGTGACTGTGAGCTCTGAGTGTAATTGGGTCAAATTTGTAAGTTATTTTGTGATATTGAACACATTGAAATTGCATAAATTTATGCATTTGAACACATCTACACACAAACACACACACACACACACACTCATATAACTATTATTATATTATATTGACTTAATAATGACTGAAGACGAACCAAAGATTGCCAAAAAAAGCCCAAAGAAATATTGTTATAGCATTTATTATGAGTCATATGTTAAATAACATACAAGATATAAATTGAAAGGTATCTTTATATTTGAATATGTTGAGATGTTTCAGGGCGACTGATGATGTAACTCATATTATTATTTAGAGTGTCAAATGAACTTTTTCGGTCGTCTAGGCGCCCACCGTGCCTGTATTTTTAGGGCGCCTGAGCATTTTAAGCGCCAGGTTGGCACAGCATTTTAAGTTGCTAGGTAATTCGAGACGATGGATGATGGAACGTTCAGGGAGCTTAGGCTTTTGAGGATTCTAGGAACTCGAGCGCCGGTGGAGTCGGAGTGCCCAGGTGTTCGAAGCGCAAGGTCGGTTTTGGGCACTAGGTGTTCGAGGCGTCTGGACGTTCAGGCGGTCTGACCGGTCGCGGCGCAGGGTGATTCGAAGTGCCCGAGTTTTAGGCACAAGTCAGTGTAGGGCGCTCGAGAGTTTATAACAAGGTAGTTTTGGATACAAGGTGGTTTACGTCGTCTGGATGTTTGGGCGCAAGGTAATTATATACGTTTAAAGGCGTAAGATAGTTCAGGGAGATTATCCGTTAGGTAGTTCGGGCGCGTAGCCGTTTGAGGAAGAGATGTAGATCTGCCTGGCTAGGCGTTTGAATTGCAAGGTAGATCTGCCCGCCTAGGCGTTTTGGGTGCAAGGTAGATCTGTCCGCCTAAGCGTTTGATATACAAGGTGGATCTGTCCGCCTAGGTGTTTGATATACAAGGTAGATCTGCTCACCTAGGCGTTTTGGGTGCAAGGTAGATCTGTCCGCCTAGGCGTTTGATATACAAGGTAGATCTGCCCGGCTAGGCGTCTGATATACAAGGTAGATTTGCCCGCCTGCTAGTTATTTACTATTCTCTCATGTATCCTACATGTTATACATCTCAAGTCACCTTTTACAATTCATCGTTACGCCAATGTCTTAGGTTTTCAATTCCGTCCAAATGATCGAATAACTCTGCATTCCATCCAAATGGTCGAATAACTTTAGTTCCGATAACAATAAATCCTAATGATTTTAATTATTCAATCACTGTTCCATTTGGAAATGAATATATCAATCTTTGAATTTTATGTTCTGTTTACCATTCTTATCAGAAATCAATATTATTAATAGCCTTATTCGAATTACTAAGATAGAGAAACAGAGCCATAACATCTGTCTTCACTCAATTTCTTTCAACATCCCTATTCCCAAAGGATCTCGATATACATTTTCTATAAAATGAAATGCAAGATTGTAGTTTGAGTCAGTCATACAAGATTCAACTGTCATTCAATTAGTTGATATCTTTCATCTCTCAACACTTCTCAAATTAACTTGTAACGACTTGTACAATCAGTGTTTCCGAACATTAATATTAAACGTATAAACAAAGGAAGTATGCTCAATTTCCAAAAAGTGTGTCAAGTTTCACGATTATTACAAATTGGTGTCAGAAGTGGGACTCCCCTGCTATTATTAATGGAAGAAAAGTATACAAGGAGATCCAAACAAGCTGTGGTCCGGGTACCCCACATTTTTTCCATATACAGTGCGAGAGATACTCCTATCAAGCAAGCGACACTCCCGTTACATCCAGATGAGATCCAGATACTTCACATGGTGGACTCGTTTTTGAGGTCCGTCATATTCAAGTCATATTCACAACAACACGGAAAATGAGAAAATATCTTCGTTATTTTGATGTAACATTTTGAAATTTTATCTTTGTGAGTTCTAAATTCTTATAACTTTCTTCCATAATCTTTACTTGTGGTTTTTGTTATCCTGATTTGCTATTCTTTTTACGAATTCCAATTTCCGTGGAATATTTCGATTTCTTTCTAGTGATCGTTCTTCGAGATTTACGCTCGTTTAAACCATGACTCAATATCTAATTACTTCATTCTTCCATTCCTTCTACCCGTAAAATGCCAGACAGTATTACAACTCCCTCAACCAACAACCATATATTTCTTTAGAAATACCTAAGCACATGTTCATAAAGTCTGTAATTTACCTACCCAGTACTCATGTTCTCATCCCATACTCAAGTTGCCTATGTATTACAATAAAACCCTGAAATATCGTAGTCCAATATTCCCATGTAATTTTAATACTGATAGACTGAACCTACTAGCTTATTTATACAATAAAATCTCAATATGTCTTTCCAATTAGACCACAGTAAATAATTGATTTTCAATAGAACAGCGACATTTATCGAAAAACGGAAAATGTCGTTACCATCGATAAATCTTATTAATTAACTGAAGTGAACAAACTGCACCTATGATTTATAAAATAAGGCAAACATAAATTCTCATTCACTAGAGAAGGAAGTTAAGTTCAACTACCACAGTACTACCAGCATTCATCTAAAGAATTCAATCAGTTATAGATCATATCAATCAAATCAATTAATGAGTTAAGTGAAAGTAGTTATAAATATTAGTATAAGTGGAAAGTAAATATAAAAGAATAAGAATAATAATAATTTCCTCATTTGATACCCGATCCATTACAAGAAAAATGGTGCCCGAAAAGTGGTAACTATGTCTTTTGCATACTGAAGAAAAAAAAATAAAGAGACAATCCAAAAGATCCGGTGAAAGACAGATGAAAAACCACTTCGCTGCCCTGCTGCATTCTTTGACTGAAGGAAAAAACTCTTCAAGTGCCTCGATGAATCCGTTGATTGAAGGAAAAACCCCATTTGCTGCTCCCGCTCTATCCGCCGATTGGAATATCACTATTGTTCCCTATAACTAGAACGATGTCATACATAATTTTAATGTAAGTGTATGTATGTATCTACTATTTTTGTCATTAATAAATTACTCATTTCATATATTTTAACCGTAAATCAATTTAGATTGAATTCTATCAATTTCACAATTTACTTGACTTCAAAATCACAATTTTGTAAACAAAAATGGTTTAATTTTTAATCTAAGATTCAACTATAAATTCATCTTTCGCAAAACAAGTGAACATTATTTTCGAAACTAATTTTTAGTCTCTCATCCGAACCTCCCTAGAAGATGTTATAACGTTCTTAACGAAAAATAGGAAATCAATAGAGATTTGAAATATCCGAGTACCAAAATGTGAGTAATTCTAACAATTGGTATTGTACTTTCTGCAATCTCTATGCACTGTGTTTGATTGCAGAAACGGCCAGCAAAACAAAATAATCTTTTCACAAAATTATTCACAGCCAAGTACATCTTACTCAAGATTCCCAAATTTCACCCAAAACACTTCCAAAAACGAAATATTGAACATGTTACTCCTCTTAGACCAACTAATAGCTTCAATTCTGATTCACAAAATAATTTCAATAACAACTCCCAATATAATTCTTCGACCTAACAAAAATATGTAACAACTGCAAAAATACAACTCACTTAACTAACCACTTAAGGAAAATACTTTATAATAATAACTTAAAACCTGTATTCAGATTCCAATAATATTCAAGATAAACAAACCTCTACTAGTCCTAAAAAACTTCAAGGCACCTCGTCAAAACGCGATTACTTTGAGGAACGCCAACATAATCCAGATTGAACATCCACAATGATTTTGCAAAGCCTCACCACATACATCTTACTCGATAAACCCGAATTAAAATTAAAATGTGAAATTTTTATTAGATACAAGAGCTTCCATTCCACTAATAAAATTAGGAAATCTTAAAGGAGGTACCCACTGTTTTGAAAATAACACTATCGTCTTGAAAGGTATTGATACTTACTCAAGTAATATTTCTACGTTTCATTATTCCTATTTTGATATACCCATTCTCAAAGATCAATTTGTATTTCATTCTGCATTAGATAGTTTCCCTATTCCATTCGACAGTATTGTCGGATATGACTTTCTGAAAAAATTTCCCGCAAAAATAGACCGCGAACCAAATACACTTAGGTCTAACAATTCTGAAGAAGTTTCTTTACGTCATATCGTTAATGAAGTTGAAGCCAATTCCGCTACAACGGAACATAACTCTTTTAAAACTACACCCACACCGGAAAACTTCACTAGTTCACCTCGCAGGTGCGAAAAAGTTATAAATGTTGAAATCACTAATACGCCAATTTCAAAGCAAGGAATATGGCCTAAATTCGAAATAGAAGAAGGTGTATATCTTTGTGAAAGTCTCGTTTCTTTAGATGAGTCCAACCATGCTTTGACCACTATTTTAAACACAAAAACTTTACAAATACCACATATTTGGTTACAAGTGGAGAATTTTGAAATTCCTACAATAACATGCCTCATAAAGCGAATTACCGAAAGAACGGATCAGTTGAATTCAGTGGACAAAATGGTGTCTCGTAATCGATTTAGGAAATCAAACATCAACATTGATGACCCCTATCCACTGCCTAATACATATTATGGAAATTTCAGACCAAATTATTTTTCGACGCTAGACTTAGCATCTGCATTTCACGCAATGGATCCAAAGGATGCTGCGAATACAATTCTGTGCCCCGTCAGGGCATTATCAATTTAAAAGAATCAATTTTGGCTTGAGGAACAGTCCATCTACGCTCCAAAGACTCATGAGTACCGTGTTAGCAGGAGATTTGGAAACACACAATCGTTTGTGAGAGGTATTTGACCGACTCCTGAAGTACAATTTAAGAATACAACCTGAAAAATGCGAAATTCTGCGCAAAGAAGCAATGTATTCAAGAGATCTGTTAACAGAACACGACGTTAAATTAGATTCAAATAAAGTAAAGCCAATCGATAAGTATCCATTTTAAGAAATATAAAAGACATTCGGGCTTTCTTAGGATTCATAGGATAATTCCGTGGCTTCATACCTAATTTCAGTAAACTCTCACAAACTTTCACTAACTACTAGTTTACAACAAGATGCTTTCGAAAGTCTACGAACGATATTAACCTCCGTGCCACTACTCCAATATCCAGATTTCGACAAACAAATCAACCTGTCACAACAGAGTCAAGCAATTTTGTTATTTGTGCTGTACCTTCCCAAGGTGAAACGAAGCCATATTTACCTATCGCTCTCGCAAGTAGTTTTCTCAATAAAGCCGAGTCTAACTACAGTACAATCGAAAACGAGCTATTATCGATGATTTGGGTGATAAAGCATTTTCGCCCATAAATTTTTGGCATGAAATTCGAAATATACACCGACCATTGTCTGTTCACTTGTCTTTTTAAAGCCAAAGAGCCAAGCTCTTCTTTAGTCCAATATAGACTATTACAGGAGGAGTAGTATTACAATATTGTTTATCATTCAGGTGAACAAAATCAACTATCATTCGCGTTAAGCAAACCTACGATGCGAATATCCAAGTTGTTAACCCATTACTCGGCCTATTTTATGGGGTTTTCTTAAAGACTCATCGAACATCTCCAATTTCTTACAGCAAAATATTCGAACATAGCAATTCCCACCTAGATTCTTCTAATAATCATTTAACTTGCATATGAGAAGAGCTGGGATTCAGAGACAAAACTCAATTAGATTTACAAAATAGGTTTTGTCAGAAGGAATATTTAGCTGGATTAGATATAATTACTGGCGACATTGAAGTCACGAAATTATAATCAGAAAATTTTCAATTTAATCCACAAGAAATTTTACTGGTATAAATGCGCTTATGAAATCATTTTGGATATTCTAGTCAAATGAAAGATGTATTACACAAGGAAAACGTATTTTCTTTAATAATCGTTAGTTAAGAATAGGTTTAGATCAAATGAGTAACAATAAGATACGGCTCCATGTTAGGTTAGATTTGAATATATCAAGGCTCGGATGTACAAATGAACATTTTCCATGACGTTATGATAAATCCTGATCTGGAACACATTCCAGAAATTCTAACAGAAGGTTAAACTAACTTTATTTCGGGTCATTCACGATTTCACAAAACATATAAGAAAATTAAAGATTCGTATAAATGGTCTAATATGAAAACAGATATTAAAAATTTCAATAGTCAGAAAAAGAAATAAACATTTAATGCAAATCACTTAAATATGAGGAAAATCTTTCTAACCAGTAGCACAACACTTAGTAGGTCCTCTACCCTTTACATTATCAGGAAATAAATTCTGTAAAACGATTGAACTAAATTTACCCAAGCTTATCAAATTCCAAACCATGAGGCTACAGGGATAGCGAAAATTTTAGTTCACAGATTCATATGTAATTTTGGAATCCCCGCATCAATTCTTACTGATCAAGGCCGCGAGTTAATTTCAAACCTTTTCAAGGAAGTTTACAAATTATTCAAAAACTATTTGTGCTGCAGAAAGAATGCATTCAACATCAGAAGATTATTTAATACATGACTTAAACCTAGACCAGCCAGACTGGGACGATTAGGTGGAGAAGGTAAGTTCAGTTTAACTGCCACAGTACTTACCAGCATTCACCTAAAGAATTCAATCAGTTATAGATCATATCAACCAAATTAGTTAATGAGTTGAGTGAAAGCAGTTATAAATATAAGTTTGAGTAAAAAGTTAATATAAAAAAATATGAATAAGTTGTTTTAATTTGACACTCGATTCATTAAAATACGATGGCGATAAATTTAAACTTAACGAATTCATTGATAATTGTACGATAGCTTTACCTTAAGTATTCAAAGCAAATAAAACAAAATTTGTTCACAATTATAAAAATTAAGATCTACGTTCGGGCCCGAGTTCCAATTAGAAATAGTGAATTTCTTTCTAGGCAATATCTGAAACAGCAACTTCTCGGCGGATATACCGACAAACGGACGGAAGTTCAATGGCAACTTGAATTATATTCTTACAGACAGAATACAAGCAAAAACGTCAAATCATTCGCAAACAAAGTCGAAAATTACTACATTAAATTAATAGCTACACTAGATGAGACTATGGCTGACGACCGACGTCAATGTTTTTTTCATGGGCTTTAATAGAGACCTAGCGGTTATTGTAAAATCAAGAAATCCAAACAATTCAGAAGACGCGGTTCGTATTCCTCTCAATGAAGAACAAGAATACAAATCTCGTCAAGAAATTGCTGAATATCAATCGTAATTCGAACCTTTGCACATTCTGTAATTAGGAAGGACAAACACTTTCAAATTGCCGGACCAAGCAATTGAAAAACCGAGAAATCTTCAGAATAACTCTAATTTAACTAATCATTTCCCATCTTATTCCCATCCTCTTTCTAATAGCCGTAATAACAACCCTTTCATGCCAACTTTTCAAAAGTATGCAATTATTGCAAAAAATTTGGTCATTTCATTTATGAATGTCGGAAAGGGGAAGTTATAACAAGCAGCATTGAAATGGTAATTTGAATAGACAAAAATCATCACAGAAAGCCTGTCAGATTCAGGCTGCTTCGAGGAATGCACGACTTATTCAAGCCGAATATCAGTACTACATTTTTCAAGGCTTAAACACATACAGGGTGCTTTAAACAAGGCTATAGATATAGCCTCTAAACTGTTGCTTAAGCCTGAAAATGTAGTACTGATAGGCTTGAATTATCGTGCATTCCTCGGTAGATAGCAAGATATTCATTCCTGATCAAAACGCAAAAAAATGATAATTTTTGTTTCAAGGGGGACATCTTCTGGGATACAAAACTTGTCTGAAATTACAACCCGCTAAGCGGTGGTTGCAATCCTTGAACATTGTGAATAGGGAAGATGGGTCGAGTAATGACTCAAAATAAAGGTGGTATCTTTGTCTACATTGCCTTGAACGAATTTTCATTTTTAATTGAAAACTGTTGAAGATGCAGGGTGAGCAACTGAAAGATAGGGAAGACTATTTCCCTGAGATTATTCAAGTTTCAGTGAGGTAAAATGGGACAGATCCATGATGATCAATGGCATTCATCATCAAGTACCATCCTCATCTCGAATTTCAACCCCGACAGCAGAGGTGACCACCCTTGAAAATTTGGAAGAGGGTAGATGGGTCGAGTGATACCTCGAAAGAAAGGTATTATCTTGGTCTGCATTTTCGTGAAAGAATTTTCATTTTTGTTCGAAAAGTGTAGAAGATACAGAGTGAGCCACTGAAAAATACAGAAGACTATCTATCGCCCTGAGCTATTCAAGTACCCTGCTCTAGGGTTTGAAATTTGAGATGTGAATGGTGTTTCGAAAGATGACAGCCTTTGATCTGAAATGCATCTGTTCCATTTTTTTGAAATTATACTTGAAATGTTGACAAATCTTTGCTGGATGAAATGAAATCTCGTAAACAAGTTTCTAATTTTATCTCTTTTTTAGAAGCCCAATTTATTAGGTTAACTAATTCGATTCCCGAGACACAAATGGTCGATATCATAAAGACTATTTCACAATCGGATTATGTCAAAGTTTTAGTTCTTCACGATACGGATGATTTACAACAGCGTAATTCACTTAGTAAAAGAATAGAAGGTGCCTCACACTTGCATAAAGACAGTTTTCAGATTCAAAGAGAGGATAATGTCGCTGTTTCTGATGTTACGAGTTCAGGTCCTGTACGTTGGAATTATGGTAAACCTAATCACACTTATCCTTCATGTAGGTCAAAAAGAGTTTCATTTTGTTATGGCTGCGGAAATAAAGGTATCCGTAAACCTGAATGTCCAAATTTAAAAAAAAAATGAGCAATGAGACCTTGCCTCAATCCCCCAAAAGGCAAAGGGAAGGCTCCTCAAATGCCACCCGAATAACTGAACGATACTTTGACCGACATGAATGGAACAACTTGCCCACTAAAATCAAGTCATTTTATAATTCTGTTGAAACATCTGATATACCTGCACGTATCTCTATCTACCAGATTCCAACCACACCCTGAAAAGTCCTAATTTTGATATCAAAAAGAGTTTTATTTTGTTATGGCTGCGAAACTTAAGGTCTCCTTAAACCTGAATTTCCAAGATGTTCAAAAAACGCAATGAGACCTGGCCTCAATCCCTTCGACGTTGATGGCCCTTCCGGTCTTCAACAGTCGAACGAAAAAGGCAAAGGGAAGGCTCCTCAAAAGCCACCCGAATAACTGAACAATACTTTGACCGGCATGAATGGAACAACTGGCCCACTAAAGTCAAGTCACTTCATAGTTCTGTTGAAACATCTGATATACCTGCACGTATCTCTATCTACCAGATTCCAACTACAACCTGAAAAGTCATGATTTTGATATCAACCCTGGGTCGAATATATCTATTTTAGATTCTCCTGCTCTATATCTTTTGAAAAACTTAATTTATCTTAGAATTATGATATCTGTGTACATCTTACGACTTCAGACGGTCAGGTTCAAAGTTCTGTAGGGTATATATGGCTTCTAATAACTATTATTCACATGACTATGAACATCAAAGTACTTGTTGTACCATCGATCTCACATTAATTTTGGGTATGGATTGTATTAAAAATTTCAAATTGAAGCTTAATTTAGTGCTTTTTCTTAAGATTTGTAGGCTTGTGCTGTCAATGTGATATATGATGTTCGTGCTTCATCGGATCAACAAAGAACGTCTTGGAATGAGACTATACAGATTTTCAAAGATATCGGTCCTGAAGATCGATTAGGTCGCATGCTTCTCTATAATCATCATATTGATACTGCAAATGCAAAACCTATTATACAAAGGCAATATCCATTGTCATCTGCAATGCAGAAAATATTGCATGCAGAAGTGGACAAGATGCTAGATTTGGATATAAGTAAACTTTCAAAAACACATTCACCTTGGCTTTCTCCACTTTGGCTAGTTTATAAAAAGGACCATACCTATTGAATTTGTTTTGATGTTAAAAGTTGAATTCCGTTTCAGTTCCTGATGGTTATCCATCTTATCTAAAGTGAAGAATGCTCAATTTTTATCCTCTATTGACATGAAACAACCCTTTTTTTCAAATACCCCTTGATGAAAAGTTAAAAATCAAGACAACTTCTTGTGTAGCTGGAAAAGGTTTATACTCTTTTAATGTCTTGCCTTTCGGATTGAACACCAGTACACAGGCTATGTGTAGATTGCTGGACATAGTTATAGGACCTGAATTGGAACCATATGTATTCTATTACATTGATGGCATAATAATAGTTACACCCGATTTCGAAACTCATGTGGAAATTCTTGAAAAATTGTATCATCGCCTTCGTGATGCGAAGTTAACTGTAAA
The DNA here is from genome assembly GCA_013387265.2 of Cryptolaemus montrouzieri. Lineage (NCBI taxonomy): Eukaryota > Metazoa > Arthropoda > Insecta > Coleoptera > Coccinellidae > Cryptolaemus > Cryptolaemus montrouzieri. The sequence continues at coordinate 30,788 of JABFTP020000174.1, forward strand.
TTTCGAAAAATGTCAGTTTTTTAGGCCGCCTCTCAAATTTTTAGGTTTTCTTGTAGATGAGAAAGGTCTTCGAACTGACCCAGAAAGGATTGGTGCTATCGTGTCATATCCAATTCCTAAAACTACAACTCAAATTAAAAGGTTTATAGGCCTAGTATTTTATTATCGTCGTTTTCTCAGAAATTGCAGTTCCATATGTGCACCATTCAAAGATCTTTTGAAGGGTAGAACGAAAGATCAACCCATTGTTTGGACACCTGAGGCTAACTCAGCTTTTCAGGAAATTAATAGAGCTTCAACTTCAACACCAATACTTGCAATTCCAGATTTTCCCAAACCTTTTTATATCGTTTGTGAAGCTTGTGATGTAGGGAATGGTAGCGTTATATTTGAAGAAACTGATGGTCCGGAATATCCGATTGCCTTTCTTAGTAAAACTTTGAACAAATGTCAAAAAAATATAGTACGACTGAAAAAGAATTATTAGCTGTTTTGTTATCTATCGAGAAATTCAGGTGCTATGTGGAAGGTCCTCATTTCAAAGTATATTCCGACTATTCTAGTTTAATCTGGCTTAACAGTATGAAAAATCCCTCTCCAAAACTATCAAGATGGATAGTTAGATTCTCTTGCTTCAATTTCACTTTAGTACACCGTCGTGGTTCTGAAAACAATGCGGCTGATGCACTCTAAATAATTCCAGAACAAGAACCTACTATTTCTAATCAAGTATCGATCTTAGATTTATCGTTAATTTGATGCAGAAAGTGACAGAACATCCCGAATTATATCCATCTCATAAAGTGGAAAATGGCATTCTCTATAAACATGTATTCCCAAAATCTAGGCTCCTAGATGATTCTTCTGATCGGAATATTGTTGTACTAACTCCACACCGAAAAGATGTTTTGAAAATGTGCCATGATTGTGAAACTGCAGCACATTTAGGTTGTTTTAAGACACTTTCTCTTATTTCCGAAATTTATTATTGGCCTAAAATGCGTCCTTTCTTCTTAAGTTATGTAAGGTTTGTGCTGCAAGCAAACCAAGTAATTTGCCACAAGCTGGTTTAATGGGACAGTATTGTAATATTAATTTTCCATTTCAGCTCATTTCTGATGATGTTCTTGATCAATATCCACGGTCCAAGAACAGGAATCAATACGTCTTGCTGGTAGTAGATTGGTTTACGAAGTTTGTATTGGTTCACCCTATGGCCAAATCCACTTTTCGAGGAATTGTGAAGTTTATAGAGCATCAAGTTTTCCTACTTTTTGGTACACTACAAATTATTGCGGTTGATAACGGCCCACAATTCATCTCTAAGGATTTCAAAAACCTTGTGAAACAGTATAATGTACAGAAGATCTGTTACAATGCCCGATATCATCCGCAAATCAAGTCCACAGAGAGAATGAACCAAACTATTGTAACAGCCAATAGATTATACATTCACGAGAATCATAAGGTTTGGGATCAATGTATTTTCAAAATTACTCAAGCAATTCGTTCAGCCACTCACGAAGTCACCCTTTCTAACTTTTTATAGAAACATTCCAACTGACGGTTCTTTTTATGGTTAAATCTCTGAAAATGCCAACAATAAGGTGCTAAACTTATTAATGAAAATATCAAACCGATTCTACCTGAGTTGTATGTTCAAAGACGTTTGCATCATTCCTATGTTGTTAGTTCTTAACGATATAGCTTAAAAAGGAGATATCTACAATTTCATGTGGGTGATCGAGTATGGAAAAGAAATTTTGTACAGTCTAAAGCAATAGAAAATTATTCTGCAAAATTGGCCCCAAATAATGTGCCCTGCCTTGTGAACAAAGCCATTAGCTCCCTTGTATACCAGCTGAAAGATTTAGATGGTAACATTTTGGGAAGTTTTCATGTCAAAGATATTAAATCATATGTTTCTGATGATATTAGTGAGTCTGAGTCAAAGGAGGATTCGGAATAATTGAGGCAGTTTTTATACGTTCATTTTCTATGTTATAACTCATTTTTTTCAAAATTCATATCTTTAATTTTCTATTATCTATAACCTTAAATTATATTTCAGATTATCTTATGGATTCATTATTGTATCTCTCATTTATTCGAGTAACTGATTTGACTTTCAACTCTATTTATCTATTCAATTTTGTGCTAACATCATTTTTTTTTATCTTACCTTACGTAAGATTATCTCATGGAAGACTTGATGCTTCATGTCTTGTATTATCTTCACCTTTTTGACTGATGAATCACTGCAGAGTTCATATTATCTTTATCTTAAGTCTGTCCCAAGGGAAGACAATTGATTTCTCTCTTTTACCTTTGATGAGAATAACTATCACTGAGTTTTAATGGTTTCTCATATGAAATTCATATTAACCTTCATTTGTTTAGTATCATTTTAACAATTCTTCGTTTTCCTCAGTTAACAAGAGGATGAAGTTAGTTAGCACATTTAGTATAGAGTTTCAAAGTAACTCAGGTCAGTTAATTCTTTCCTTCTGCAGATTTCCCTGCATGGCGCCCAATATCCTTTATGTGTTCTATATGCCTCAATATACACGATTTTAATTTGTTCAGACAATAAGCTAACTTATGTCCTTTTCTGAATGCCTCAACTGGCTCACGTTTAATTTTCCCAAAATTATAGATCACTCACTTTTCTCGACACAAATTAATTTTTCCTCAAGTCAAAAGCCTATTGTTGTTTCTCAAACTCTTTTTATGGGCGGTTGGGTTGGCGAATGAAAATGTTCTTACTTAGGCACATTTAACATCATTTGTGACCAAAAGTATTTAAAAAAAATATGGGCGGTTGGGTTGGCGAACGAAATTGATCTTACTTAGGCACTTTTAACATCATTTGTGACCAAAATTATTTATTGTTTAACTGGAAATATTTTACATCTCATAGTACAATATTTAATTTAATTTTGAGAGACAACATTTTGGCTTTATGTAACGTATTATTGACTATGGTTGGTTGTTTTAGCATTCTTATCTGATTCTCAGTAAATAATCTGAATTTCCATGTTTATTGGCTCTCTACTCTTTCCGCTATTTATATATTATATTAACTAGTTTATGTAACTTCTCAGTGGTGGATTGATTTGTGGAAGACATTATGTTTCCAACAGCGGTATTTAGTTCTATGGAGGGTACTTTCGTTTTTTTATTCCATAAAATGATGGGAAGATTTTCATTTCTCTTTCTCCACTAATAAATATTGTTGTTGCACTTTTCAACTAACTTAAATACCTCTTCTGCTGAAGATTAACGCCTACCATGGATTATGTTTACTGATTTTGTTTGTTTCATTCACTGAATTGCGACTTGAACTAGGACAGTGTGTACCTCTTATGTACCTCTTATGTACCTTATCTTACCATTGAGGTCCCTTATCTAGTTGTCTAGCATTGTTCAATGAGTTTGTTCGGAAATTATCTTAACCACTTTTTCTATCTTGCGAATGAAGCTTGGACAGGGCTGACAACATATCTATAAATCTTTTTTTTTGGGACTTCGTGAATTTCTCATTTTTTTTGGTACCAAAATATTCAGATAATACAGTCATTTTCAAGTTTTTTGGTAGCTTAATTTTCTCTAGACAAACATTACTTTCCTTTCCAATTTTACGCAATGTCAGATAAGAAGCTTCACTACTTTTTCGGTTTTCGAATCTTTTCAATTTTCTTTTGTTTAATTTTTGGGCTTCACCCGTCTTGCATCTTGTCAGTTTCAGAATTCAACTGTTCAATCCCTTTTTTTATCATTCATATAACTTCTCCTTTAAAATTTCTCATGTTTTTTTTCGTTTCAATAGGTTTCTTTAATCAAGTTATAGGTTTTCAGATTATTTAGCGTTGTTTTGTGGCTCACAGTAGACTATGCTGTTCTATTAAAGTTTCTTTTAAGCGTAGTTATTTTGTTGAGTTCTGTTTTCTGTTGGTACTTGCTTTTTTGTGTAAGAGTACTCTTTGTTTAGATTTACGTTTATTTGGGTATGGTTTGAGGAAAATATTGGGTTTATTTTATTGCCTGGTGGCCGCTTGTTGTAGCACCCCTTGTTTAGGTCTGCAATGTTAGGTTGTACTCAAGAAATATTTAATTGCCTGCTGGCGTTATGAGTAGCACCCTTTGTTTAGGTCTGCTACGCTTAGTATAAAAGCAAGAACAATCTTTCTGTATACTTTCAAATTTTCTGGAACTATAGGATGAAATTGACACAGCTACTTGACATCTTGTTTTTTTTGGAAATATTGTAAAATTTTTATGAATTTATAGAAACGGACTTGTGCCATTTTTGTCACACCCTCGTAGATTTTCAATTTTTCAAGCTAACCTTATAACTATGAGAAACCTGGCAATAAGCACCTTATTTGATAGCTCTGAAATTCTTGATATAGTATTTAGTATTTCTGGTTTGATATATATTTCAGATTTCATTTGTTTTAGTCTCTTTGTTGTAGGATGTAAGTCGTTGCTGGCTTACTGAATTGTTTTTTTTCTGATCTTGGCTAGAGTTGGTTCCTTGTTGGCTGAAGCTGTTGCAGACTGATCCTACAATGAATTTCCCCTTCATTTGTCAGGTACACGAGGCTTGAGTAGTACAGTTTTACTCTATTGCGCAATGCCTGACTAGTCACACAACATCAGTGATGAAACATGTGGAGAGGATGTTCTTTCTGAAGTCTGAAATTTTTTTACGATCTTGGCTAGAGTTGGTTCCGTGCAGATTGATCCTTCAGTGAATTTCCACTTCATCTGTCAGGTACACGACGCTTGAGTAGTACAGTTTTACTCTATTGCGCAATGTCTGACTAGTCATACAACATCACATGGAGTTGACATCACATGGAGTTAACCTCTTAACCCACTGGACAAAGAGGGACTCTTTTTTTGTAAACTGCGATCTTGCCGTGTTTTGCAGTTAGTTTTCTCCGCTAACTGAAGATATTTTTTTTATTTGTGCTGTATTCCCGATCTGTATAGGCGAAAAGGAAAAACGAAAGACCTTGATATCTTATTTGAAAACCAATTATTTGGTGTCTCTACTCCTCCTGAGACAGCCCTTGAGTGGTAGGGACCGGCAAGTTGGAGTCGATTTTGCGGAAGGTATCTGCGGATCCTAGATGCGTTTAAATTGACCGTGTCCCTAATGATGGGTACTATTATTTGTTTATCAATTATATTATTCCGTATTACTTATTTTTAGCTACTTACGTTACTATTCATCACATAATACTTATCTCATTTTCTTGAAATATTCACACCCATATTATCTATTTTTCGGCTCATGGCTGAAGGTGAGTCAGGTTTTGGATCAAAACAAAGCTTGCCCCATTTTCATCATCTAAATTGAACCTTTTTACATACTTAACTATATGCGTAATACCTTCTTCTGATGAAATTACTTTGCAGGGTTCATTCTCAATTATTTGGACTGACTTCATTATTTTGAAGGTGAGTCAAGCTTTGGCGCAAAACGAAGCTTGCCGCATCTTCATCACATTAGTCTTTCCTTCAAACTAGAGGCCCTGCTTCAGTTTGAATGAGCATGAAATGAATTCATATTCACTTTTTTTTTATGGTAAATTCTGTATTATCTTCCACAGTTCTTCGTCTAATTTTTTTCAAATTTGGTATTATTCACATTATTTCTTTTTGGTCACAGTAACTTTCAATCTTTAGATTTCAGTTTTGGCAGAGGAATTTCTTTTCTGTTAAAATTTTTTGCTATCTCAAAAATTTTTTTCTTTAGGGAAAGGTTATGTTACGTGTCAAAGTCCGTAACGTTTCTTTTCTATTATCAGCTTGTTCCAATTAGCGCGCCGCCTCTGGTAATGAACCGTGATACTGAAATTGATCCATCATAGAATTCGAATATATTGATTTATTGAAGAATAATAATACCGTTACGCGCAAAAGAGGGGAGAGATTTGATAAGAAAATCGGGCTGAAGCGGAAAGCTATCTCGTTTATTTCTTCTGGCCTCCTTCGCCGTAATCAGAGTTGACTTGGTTGAAAATCTCAACTGTGATATTTTTATCGTATTTGATCAAGAAGTGTCTGTGGAAGATCAATACATGATTTTTCTTCGCCTCCAATGAGAAGGAGGATAAGTTTCAAGATAATTTCAACATGCTTGTTGGTTTCATTTCTTTTCTGGTATTACGTATATATTTTTTTCCTTTCAGCGGTGCTTTCGAAGTTTTCATTCTTTTCTTGGCATACAAGCCTTTATGATTTACACCTTGTTTAATGCTATTTCTTGCTCAAATTTCACATGTGATCGATTAATATAAGAAAAAACCATCATTTCTACGTCATGCATAGTTTTTTCTAATACGAGGTTCAGGTTTTTCTGAATATATTCATTTACTCTATGAATGACGGTGGAATGCAATAAATGGAAATTTGATAATTTATTCTCAAGAAACACTTCTCAGGAATATTTTGTGGCAGGTTATAGCTAAGTAGGTACTTGATAGACATTGTTTGTTTTGCAGGCTTCATTTTCATATAGTTTTTTTTTTGGTTCTGCGCATGTTATCTAACTTCCATCCATCATTATCTCATATCATTTTTTCTTTACATGCGTTTCAGGCATAGGCAGCACTTTGTTACAAGTTTAAGTATCCCAAGTTTTTTTTTAGTTTTTTATCATGCAAGTGCAGACTATTCGCTGAGACATAATGTAAGCTCATAGACAGAATTAAGTCTAATCTTCAGCCCGTAAGTCTAGCTAAAATCCATCAAAATTTGGAAAACATTCTGCCCGTTGACTTGGATACCTTCTCCTTTGTTGAAGGATTGTAACGTCCGAAACAACTGGAATTGACGTTTTTCCTGATATATGACAACCTACCATTCCTAAAGCTAAATAGCTGTTTCTTGTAGCTGAATTAGGAGTTTGGAGTGAAAGTGCAGTTTGGCAGTAACCAGGGATTCACCTACTTATACGAAGATAAGTCATTGCCTCACATTTCATTGTCTCACATTTCCTCAACAATTGTTTATATTTTTTTTTTGATTGAAATCACATATTTTCTTGTTTTCTTAATACCAGAGGGTTTATAGGGTAACAAGATAAAAAAAATATTTTCAATACACCGCCTCCGATTTGCAACTCTTTTTCTGAATCATTGCAGTTGGAGAATTTTTCTTTGAACACATAATATAGTTTAGTTTAGTAAACCCTTTTTATTTTATTCCATTATTTGTTATTTTGTAATAACAAAATGTTATATATTTATTCATTTTAGAAGTCCATTTCATTCGTTTCATATTTCCATTGGATTTGTGAAGATCTGAGTTAGAAAATGATGTGATCAAATTAGAGGAACAAGGAGATTGTACATGATTATGATATCAATCATCGAATCTTTTGTTGCTTGAATAATAGAGAGAAGGAGTATAAATGTCAGAACCCCTGAGATGCCTCGTGTATTATATGAATGTATAGTTCTCAAATGTCTACCTTCCTACCTTCTATTAAGTTGTTTATCTTTTTATCAAGTTCATGATCAAGGGGCTAAGAAATAATTTTCTTTGCAATGTTACCTGAATCTGATGACATAAGTGTGTATGATTCAGATGATCCTGCATTTAAACGATCTAGAGTGCGGATCCGAAAGTTTTTCTCCAAGAAACACCGTGTATATGAATCGCGAGGATACTTCGGAGATGTATTTTCATCATCCGAGTCATATTCAGAGAGAGAATTCATTTTTTGGAATTCGAAATTTCAATTAACTTTGACAGTTGTCAAAATATACTTTATGATATTTTCCTGAAAATTGAATTAATAAAGGTAGGAAACTTTATGTGTACTTAATGTTAAGATCTTGAGATATACTTATCTGAAAAATTGAACTAATTTGAACATCTACAATTTTTAAAATTTCAAATTATAGCGGTGACGATATAATTTGAAGCGTTATCTTATAAAAATATACATATAAATTTTCCGGGAAAAAGCCTCTAACACTAATCTGTTTATATTTAATGTATATATATATATATATATATATATATATATATATATATATATATATATATATATATATATATATATATATATATATATATATACCAGGTGACACAGGATCATGGTACACCCTCTTATGTCTATATTTCTTAATTTATTGAAATTTTGTGATTCGATTAAGCTTATGACAGCTTTTGACATTTGAAACAATTTTTCCCACTTCCGATGTCGCCGAAAATTACTGAAGATTTTCAAATATAACGCCCTGTATATTTTTGCATATTTGGTTTCCAAATAATTTCCCAAATTCAACCATACCTCGTAATTGATATTTTGGGCTTCAAAATTATTTTGGTTCGGTTTTTATTTTTCAATCTAGGGTGCCATGAATATTGCAAATTTACCATAATTGATCAAAGCAGCACTTAAAAAAAGCTACTGACGTCAAAATTTCAGATTTGCTCTGTACAGGCCAGAAAAATATTCTCCAAAATCATTTTTCGATTAAAACTCCAGTCTTTCAAATGGCACCATATTGGTACCGAGGTACCATTAGAAGCTTAACACTATGGGTAAACAAATTCTGTAAACACTTTTTGCAAAAATGCAAACAATTTATGATAATGTAAAAATTTTCATTAATTTTTTTCAATTCGTGTAAGTAAATCCAGAAGGCTATGGAAAGGAATATTGACAGCAAGCAATCCTGACATTTGGATGATCATTGAGAAATAAACTCGAATCTAGGGTACACTCAGATTCAAAGCATAAGAATCCAAAACAACAATAATGAATTCCAAAAAAGAAATATTATCTGATCCTGAAGAATAAATCATGAGCAGAGGAAAAAACAAATTTAAGAACATAAAAAAATCATAAGAATTATTCGAAATGTTGACCATTATTATCTACACAGATTTGAATCCGCTCTTGCAAATTTTTAGTTACATTGGTCAATTGTTTATACTGCCGATGGCTCGTCTGACTCTATCATCTAGATCTCTCATCTTATTGGACCATTCGTTGCAATCCAATATTCTCCGAATCTCTCACGCAGGTACTCTATGACGATTCTTGCGTTGTGGGGGGGAGGGGGTTGCACCATCCTGTTGATTAAACGTTACCCTCTCAATCCCACCGGTGGATTTTCCAAATATCCCTCAATCTCATGCTGAATGAATTGTAAGTATCTAGCGCCAGTCAACGGCCCATCAAAAATCATGGGACCAATTATTCTTGTACTAATCGCTCCTAACAAAACATTAAAACCGAATTGTTACTGAAAGTTACCCTGGTTGAATAAATGTGGATTCTCCTGAGACCAATATCTTGTGTTTTGTCTGTTGAATAACCCTAAATTAGTAAACATCGATTCATCTATAAACAAGATTATTTTTAGTAAATTATTGTGTGGTTGCACATTATTTTGCATCATCCTATTTCAGTATTCCATTCTCCTTGCATAATCACCTTTATACAAGTACTGATGTGATTGATATTTGTATGATTTATAATTATACTTCTTCAAAATTCGAGGAACGCTTTCACGACTTATATCCAGCTCAAACGCAACTTGGTTTCATCAATTTCCACTCGCGCTAACTCATCAATTTCAGTGTTCTCTCTAATGATAAACTTTTCTTCAGGATAACTATTGAGTTATCTTCTGAATTGATCTTCTAGGCGACTATCATAATTTCTTGTGGGACATTGTCGATGGGGGTGTCTTTCGGCATACAAATTGATAGCAGCTACTGCGTTCTTTTTGCATTCCCCGTAAATATGTAGCATATCCACTTTCTCATTCCTTGTGTATGTTTGAGGCATTTTAAAAAATAATAACGCTTAAGTAAACTGAATTCGAGTGGAATCGACCGATGCAAACTCTACTATCCGGATAACTTTTATATTGGAAACGTCAAGTTGTTTGTTTTCATAGGCTCCTTTGTTCGAAAAATTAAAATCCCCTCAACAATAATTCTGATTCCTGAATTATCCATTGTGAGTTATGGTTGAATTTACAATCCGCATATGCTGAAATATACAGGGTGTTTGAAGATCTCCATCAGCCCACTGGAATTAACTTACACGAATTAAAATAAAATTAATAAGAATTTTCACATCATTATAATTTGTTAGCATTAAAAAAAAAGGGTTTTCGGAATTTGTTCGCTAATAGTATCAAGCTTCTAATGGTACCTCGGTACCAATATGATGCCATGTGATAAGTGAATTTTTAATTCAAAAATGATTTTGGGAACATTAATCTAGCCTGGACAGAGCAAATCTGAAATTTTGACGTCAGTTGCTTTTTTAAAGTGTTTCTTCGATCGATCAAGGTAAATTGGCAATATTCATGGTGCCCTAGATTGAAAAATAGAAACCGAACCAAAAATAATTTTCACGCCCAAAATATCAATTGTGAGGTATGGTTGAATTTGGAAAATTATTTGCAAGCCAACTATGCAGAAATATACAGGGTGTTCCATTTAAAAATCTTCATTAAAGGTCATTTCCGGCGACACCGGAAGTGGAAAAAAAATTTTCTGAAGTCAAAAGGTGGCCTGTCACAAATTTGATCGAATCACAAAATTTAATAAATTACCCGCAGAAATATAGAAATAATAGGGGTGTAGCATGAATCTGTGTCATCTAGTATATACTATATATTGAAAACTCTATCTGTATAAGTAATTACGACTTGAGTAGTTTCTCTATTAATAACAAAGTATTTTATTATTACTTCATACACAATATAGTTCAATTTCTAAACGTACCTGTAAATAACGAAGAAACAACATTCAATGTTATTATTCACTCTTTTAATTATTTACAATATTACTTGTCCTTTATATTTTTGTATTCAGTCTGACGTACTCTGTCATACTGATTGACAATCTTTCTCACCGATCAACCACACACTCATCAAACAAATTAAAAGATCCGGTTCACAGGCCAGGGAGCAGGAATTAGTTTGAAGATATGAAACAGATATGATTCTGATTTTCTATGTATTGTGTCAATTTCTTATATCGAGTTTGATACCTATTTCAAGATCTTGTAGAGTCCCATTCTCAATACATTTAGTCGGTTACCGTTTTCAACATACACTAGTATACACAAGTTCTCCGATCTTGAAACTGTAGTCCACTCCACCTTTATCGTATAATTGTAGTCCTGATTTCTCATACTATTTTCGAAGGCAATTTCTCTATCATTTTCTAGATGATTACTATCCCCGTTTTCTTTCAATTCATCTGGTAGTACTGGTGTATCTTCACCTAATAATGAATATTGCAACTGTGTGCTCGGTGTCATTGTATTTATTTACACATTCATGTGCAATGGTTGTCCATGCACTTTTGTTGTCATTTTCGTTTATTACACATAACTTTCTGCATTAACGTCTGGTTCAACCCTTTCATTCAAACCATTCGAGAATGGTGCATTAACTGCTCTAAGAATCATGGTAATAATTTTTTCTTCTAAAATTTTTGAATAATTTCGGGTTGATGCCTGGGTATTGCTCTGTCAAAAGCATTTTGATATTGTGATCTTCCAGCACATTTTCCGTAAGTTTTATAAAATCACTTGCATTCTGTGTTTGCGATGTTAAGATCTAGTTCAATGATCTAAAAACAGATGTAAGTATATTTTTGTGGTTCGTGAACCGCCAAATCCATGGATGGTATCGATAGAAACCACTTCAAACGGTTATTTTGCGGGACCAAGATGTGACATCAGACCAATTTTGAGAAGTCTTCTTGATTTATTTCGTATACAAGTTTTGCAATTTCTACAAGTGTTTTTGATATTTTTCGATGTATTTACTTCTATATAGTAGGGTATTAGTTAACTTTGAATTTGTTTTATGCCTATATGGCAAGATTTCTTATGAATATTATCTATTCTTTCTTCCGAATTTTCTGATAATATAATCTTCATATTCTTTCTTATTTTCTGTAGTTATAAGTTATCTTCAAATATTAAGTCGTTTTTGTTACTGGATAAATTTTCATTCTCTGATTGGTCTCGTATCCAATACTGGATTTCAGCTTAGTCTACTTCAAAGTTGTCTTTTCCTGGATATTATATTACTTCGAAATCATATTGTGATAAAATGAAAGCGAAATCACCTAATTCTTCATCAGTTCTTGATTTTATATTCTCATTTCCTAATGGCTTATGATCTGAAAAAACTTTAAAGAGTTTTCCCATGAGAAAACGGTGCCAATAAATTATATCTTTCCTTATTGCTAAGCATTCAAGATAAGAGGCTTTCTTTTTCTCTGAGATTCGTCGGTTTCCGTGAAAGATATGCTACTAGTTTTTCTATTTTTGAATTATCATTCAGTTGTGGTTGTTTCATTACCGCCGCCCTCTATACCTTATGAACTTGCGTCTGTGTATCGGCAATTTGGGGTCGAAGATAGCTAGTACCGGTTGTTGGCAGAGGAAATTTTTCATATATTTGATGGTTTTTTGATACTCTGTATGTACCAAATGAATTTTTGATTTTTTTTTCATTAAGTTATGAATTGGTTCCAAAATAATAGAAATCTTCAGTACATATTAATTATCAAAATTTATTTTCCCTGGAATTGTCAAATGTTATTCTGATTTTGCGGAACTGGAAATCCTGCTATTGTAATCAAGTTATCTTTTATGATTGAAGTGGTCAATATTTTCTTCAGATGTTTTCAAGAAATTCAATATGTCATCTATATAGTTAACTGCAAAATCAGATAATTTATGTTTTATATTATATTACTTCCTGGTTACAAATCCTGTTTTTCTCATATCTTCACTTCTTAGAGGATTGACAAAATGCTAAATTTATATCAAATTTTGAGAAAAATTTGCAATTTCTTGCATTAATTACTAGATCTCCGATGAATGGAAAGGGTTGTGATTGAGGCACTATTATTTTATTTATGTCTCTGAAATCTATACACAACCTTGATCTTTTGTTTTCATTGTTTTTATAGGCTAGTGTTACTGGTGCCGCAAAAGGGCTATATGATTTTTCTATTAAATTTTTAAATTTCTATCTCTAGTTTTTCATTTTGTATCAGTTTTAATTTGCTGAAGCAATCTAGTCCTAATAGAAAGTTATGTTCGAAATTCTCATTACTTATTACGAATAAATTCATATTCTCTTCTATATTCATTATTTTCAATGTTATCATACCATTGATTGTCCTCACGTTAACTTTTTGCATTGGATAATTAATTTTTAGTATTAAAAGTATTAGTGTTGAATTTATCGAGGAGATATTTGAGCCTGCATAATAGGTTGCAGATACTTCTAACATGTCTTTTAGTTTTATATGGAGTCTAAATAATGGTGGAATTACTAGTTTTTTTTGGATAATTATTGCTTATTTCTACTTTTTATAATGAATTGTTCATTTGTCTTGTTTCATCTCTCTCATTCTCCCTTCTTCTGAACTGTAACGGAATCAACTTTTCTACAGGTTAAGCCCAGAGAAAAATGAGCAATGAGACTCTAATTCAATATTTGTCACTGAAATCTTGAAGGAAAAGTCAAGATAGTTTTGTTTAAATATTTAATTAATTACATAAATTATGATACATAATGTCACAAATGCATCTTTATATATTATATACAGGCAATGAGACTGATCTTGGGGAAATAGTTCCCAAACGTTTTTGTTCCTACTGCTTCCAATAGGGGGAAAACCTTTATTTCAGCTCCGGATCTGGATTTCTGAACTCCAGATAGAAGTTATTACTTTTCAACCTTTGAGCTCCACGTTCGTGTCTCTACCTAGGAATCTCCACCTACGCATTTCAGTCTAGGGCTCCCCACCTACGAATTTCTCTCTAGGGCTCCCCACCTACGAATTTCTGTCTAGGGCTCCTCGCCTAGGAACTATATTTTGATATAGGTCACTACACAGGATAATAGATAAAGATATGAATTTTAATATAATTTAATTATTTCAACTAAAAATTGAGAGGATTTTCAAGTTCAACTAATTAGCTTGAAGGTCTGCAAAGAAAAGGACGCAGAACGAAGAGTTTGAAGAATGCTCATAGCACATGCACATATCATATGATATCCGGATTATGCGCATCAGACTGTTAAACAGTGGCTTGACTCAAATAGAGGGTTGACTGGAATCAAGTGTTCTAATTCAAATTGTTGTGACGTCATTTTAGCATGTTACACCATTCCTTCCTCACGGAAAAAATTATGATGAAATCAAAATGTTTTTCTGCTTTCGAGCACAATTTAATCAGCCACTAAAGAAGAACCTTGAAAATTTAAAGTGATTGAAATATGAGAAGTGAATATCAAACGACAAAAAGATTATGATAGAGATGGAAAGTGAAAATTTAGAAAAAATGGAAGCCAAAATAAGTAAAAAGAATTCTCAATTTGAGAATGTTAAAAATAGGAAATGGTAGTTTTGTCTTGACCAGCTGAAATGCAGAACAATACATCAAAGATAGAAGGTGAAAGCATCTCAAGTCTCCTGAGAGGTGAAAAGAAACGAAAGGCATTATTCTGTAGAACAGCTAGACAAGGCAAAAACGAGAGTCACAATCGGTAAGTAATCCACACAATATGTTGTTATTGAGTTCCGTGTTCACACTGTAAGAAATTGAACAGAAAGTGTTCACCTAATACCTGAAGGAATATGGGACTGTGCAGTGTTGACACAAATCTCAACAACTTACATAGGAGCATGTCGAAATTAGTAAGAAAAGAACCTGAGACACCAAGACAGGTCTTGTCTCAGGAACGATAAGATAATGAAGATAAACTGAAACAAGTCTATCTTAGTATGCTTAAGTAGAAAATTACAGTCAAGATCGGTAATACGAGAGAATTTATTTGAGATACTAAGATAAGTCTTATTTTCAGGGACGATAAGGTATAAAAACCCTTTCTAAGCATCCTCAAATAAAAATTTAAGTCATAATCGGTAGATATAGACCAAGGGAAATCAAAATCTAGGGATGGAAACATCAATTTGCTGCAGAATTGTGATTCTCAGAAACGGAAGGTATGATAAGAAATGTCGAAGAGCGCTCAATTCCCAACAAGAACCTGTATATTACGAACAAAGTCAATCCAAGATAAGTGTGTATATATCCGTTAAGGTAGTAATAATCAATTTAAAGAAAAGAAGGCATCAACAGAATTTATAATGAATGAAGATGCAATCACATCACAGGATTACCACCCTACCATAGTCAGTGTTACTGGCAGATACAAATGAGATCCTACAAATTTTTCCTCAAGAGATTGAAATTGAAAATTACGCTAAAAATTTGGATTTCTCCTGTATTGCATAATCCAATTTCACGAAGAGATTGTAATCTGGTTGCCAGTAAAGGATCATAAGACTATAGCTAGAAAATGAACCTGTAACTATTATAGTAATTAAATTCTGAGTGAGAAATAAATTCAGTTTTTCAAAATACTCAACAAATTGGCTACATATAGTATGATGTGACCGGTGGTATTTTCATAGTAGGAGTGAAGCTCCTGGGCTGACATTAAAATCTGAGTTCAAAATTAATTGAGTATTAAAAACTACTCAACAAGTTGGCTACAGACAGTATGATGTGACCGGAGACAGTATCATAGCAGGAGGAGAGCTCCTGGCCTGACATTAAAATCTGAGTACAAAATTAATTGAGTTTTTGAAAAATACTCAACAAATTGGCTCGGACAGTATGATGTGACCGGAGACAGAGCAGGAGTGAAGCTCCTGGCCTGACATCAAATCGTTACCTCTTAATGAAAACAATACACTTTCAACTCAAGTTATATCATCAAAGTCACAGACATCAATAATTACAGTATGAAAAGATAATTTGGGCGCCATGCATAGATAAAACTTACAAGAGATGAAAAAAGAAAAATTATTATGTAACTCGAAATATACATGTAAGGTGAAACTAACATTTATGTACTTTTGCTTTGTTATTATTTGAGATAAGATAAATGTGAAATTATTTGCTAAGGTAATATTTGAACATGACTTATATCCCTGCAACGCGGTTACTATACAGAAAAGAAAGGTTTATAGCTCCATATAAGTACCTACTGTTCCGGCTTAATTTAATCTTTTGTTCTGTTACCCCAAGTTGCAATATTCACAAAATAAATTCCTGTGCACTAGGAATAGGGGGATAAGGTAAGGTAAAGATAAGGTAAGTTAAAGATAATGTAGGTGTTAAGTACTTTGCTACACCTACTGAAGATAAGATAAGGAAAACAGCAATTTGTACATCAGGTATATAATAGATTCAACCTACATGAAAAGATATGTTAACAAGATAACAGATATTCAAGTTACAAAAAAATTTGAGGAACGGAAAGAAAACTTGAAAAGACCAAAGATAAAGAAATTTAAGAAAATTTGAAGATACGAAAACTTAAAAGATCAAAAATAAAGAAACTTCAGAAAAATTAAAGATAAGAAAATTTATTGATGACTAGACTCTTCGGAGACACTTTCAGTATCACTCTCACTTCCAGATACATTATCAGAAACATCCAACTTTATATCCCTCACATGAAAATTTCCAAATTGTTCCTATAGAGATCCTTCAACAGATAAACTAGCGGAGAGAGAACAATTACACTATACATATACACCTTACATACTCATTTTACATATACACTATACATTTCATAATTTATTTCTTCGCTCTTAAGGTGATTTGGATTCATTGTGGTTGCCATAATTTCAATATATTAAAATAAACATAGAAATTTAAAAATTTTGAGGAAAGTTGAAATAGTAACTGATGATAAATAATCATAAAGATGAAAAGATAAATATTTCAACTGAATATATAGCTTTCGAGATAAAAATGACTAGTAAAAATATCACAGACAAGTAGCATTTGTTTTTGACAATTTATTTATTTCTTCCAAGTTCAGAGACAAATATTGAATTGAAGGGTGTAGTTCGGCTTGACCTACGAAACAAGTAATAAGATAAGGTAATGAAATTCGAAGCCTTACGTTGGCTGCGCCAGTGTTACAAAATAAACATTTCTACTGGCAAGCCCATAGAAAAATGAGCAATGAGACTCTCATTCAATATTCGTCACTGAAATCTTGCAAGAAAAGTCAAGATAGTTTTGCTTAGATATTGAATTAATTACATAAATTATGATACATAATGTCACAAATCCTTCTTCATATCTTATATACAGGTAATAAGACTTATCTTGGTGAAATAGTTCCCAAATGTTTTTGTTCTTACTGCTTCCTATGCAGATAAAAGTTATTACATTTCAACCTTTGAGCTCCACGTACGAGTCTCCATCTAGGAACCTCTTCCTACGAATTTCAGTCTAGGGCTCCCCACCTAGGGATTTCTGTCTAGCGCTCCTCATCTAGGAATTTCCTGTCTAGGGCTCCTCACGTAGGACCTATATTTTGATATAGGTCACTACACAGTATGCTAGATAAAGATATGAATTTAAATATAATTTAATTATTTTAACTACAATTTAAGAGGATTTTCAAATTCAACTAATTAGCTTGAAGGCCTGCAAAGAAAAGGACACAGAACGAAGAATTTGAAGAATGCTCGTAGCACATATCATATCATATCGGGATTATGCGCATCAGACTGTTAACCAGTAGCTTGACACATGTAAAGGGTTGACTGGAATCAGTTGTTTTAATTCAAATTGGTGTGACGTGATTTTAGCACATTACAGAAGCAGCATTCGGTTTCAGGGTGAAATCTAGTACCTTTATTTGTACATCTACAAATTTCACAAGACAATTTTCATTTCTTTCTGTTTTTTCATAGGGTGTATACTTGTTCGTATCTAAATGTTCTAATTCACCTATTTCATTGAACAAATATTCAGTTTTTCCCTATCAATTCTATCTGTTCCAAAATTTGCTAAGCCAATGGCTATCGAATCTATTTGTGTTCCAATATCAATAGATCTGCACTTCGAACAAAATAAATTTTTTTTCAGCTCATTATCAAGCAAAGAACCGGTTTGATATTTGAATGACATTTCATATCTTACTGAAGACCAATCTTCACTAGAAAATGAATCAAAAATTTTTCTTCCATTCTGCCCATTTAGCATTTATTGTGAGTTTTTAAAGCAAACTACTGTTACAATTAGTAGCACTTTCATCCATGAATGATTTCAAAATTTCAATTATTTTCTCTTTTTCTGTTGAATTAATCCTCCCACATTCTTTTTCGAAACTGTCTATCCATTGATTGGCATTTGAATTTTTTCCATTGAATTTTTTAAATGTAAATTCTTCTGCTATTTTGCCTATATTTTTAACTGGCAATTGTTCATTAGGTTTTTGAGTGACTGTTCTAGTAATTGTACTAAAGACTGTTCCGAAGCATTTTCGTTTGTTTCAGTACGGTCTCCATTCTCATTTTTCACCTCTAAATACTGATCATTAATTTGTAAATTGTTACCTTCGTCTAAATATCCTCCTCTTAATTCTGTGGTTGAGAGGAGTCCAAATATTCCTTGTTATATATTTCTTTGTCAGCAATTTCTTTTCTTTAGCATAAGTTGATGTTTTTGCGAGCGTTTCATGCTTACCTGCATTCACATAATCGTCCGAGACTGAGTAGATGTGGCTGTCTGGTGTTACAATTTCAGTTATACACACGTATTTGTTTTATTTTCTACAGTACAAAGTACTTCGCATGTAAAGAGGAGCTTGTCCATTGTAACGGGAATGTTGTTTTATAATGAAAATTCTATCCTAACAAGCAAATGAAACTTGAATAGTTTCTCTGTAAATGACAAAGTACTTCATTATTACTTCATACAAAATATAGTTTAATTTCTAAACGTACTTGTAAATAACAGAGAAATAACATTCATTTTATTATTCACTCAATCAATTATCAACAATCTTTCTTATCCTTTATATTTTTGTATTCAGTCTGTCATACTGATTGACAATCTATCTTAGTGATCAACCGCACACTCATCAAATAAATTAAACGATCTGGCTTGGTCTTATTACGCGCATAATTCAATATTATCAAGGATACTTTTTTCACGTCGGCATTAGTTATTCATATGTCAAATCTATCAATAATATTCTTTCAAACTTCTTTAAATGTCTACAATTTTCTATCATGAAAATAGTTATTTGATTGAATTGGGAGTTTTGCAGAATGAGATTATTCAACAATTATTTCAAGTTCTTTTGCAGGTAAGATGCAGAAATACCTTCAAAAATCTTTTAAAATTTGTAAATTTTCATATTGTTTTGATTTGCCAGGAACTATGCACCAGGTTCAAGGAAGAAGTAAGTTTAGAAATATTCAAATAGAAAATTGAAAACGAAAATTAATGTCATTATGAAAAATCTACTAGTATAATGTTTATCCTTATACCATTTGTTTATATATTTTTCTATTTCGTTTAATTTTTGAAAGTGTGTACCGTTAAATTAGTGAGTATTTCATTTTATGTCAACTGAATTTGTTTACTTCAATTCTAGTTCATATAAAAATATGCGAATAATAATATACCAAAATTTAAGAAAAGTTATGAAATGTATGATTTGAAATATTCTCTGACTACTATAATTATTAACATTGTTATCAAATAATTGCTTACTATTGATCATCTCTCAATATTAAGGTATTTAATAATATGGAGAATCATTGCCCGAGACAATAATATTTATAACATATTTAGATTTTACGAGAAAGGAAGAACGGAGAGAATTTTCAGTTTGTTGAAGGATCCTGAAACTAATTTAATTAGTATACCGAAATTCATAAACGTGAGGAAAAAATGAAAATGTTTGTATCAAAAAATTCAAGAGAGTATTTCAGGAATTGAATGCTTCAGGACTAAGAGCAGATGATCCGAGATTGTCAACCATGTTTCATGATATAGATGCTTATAAGAAGAAGAACGAAACATCGTATTACAAAGGAGTAACCCTAGATAACTTCAAAGAGTAAGTTATTCGATAACTTGAACAGCTTCTTAATTACAGGAATGCATGAAATGTTTTCATAGGAAATATATTTCAGAATACGGATTTACCATTAAACTACTGTAATTTGTTTATTCAAAGAGTAAGTTATTCGATAACTTGAACAGCTTCTCAATTACAGGAATGCATGAAATGTTTTCAGAGGAAATATATTTCAGAATACGGATTTACGATTAAACTACTGTAATTTGTTTAATGACGGAAAATATGGGTGATAAGTTGTGTCTTCTGTTGACATTTTAGTGACGCGCTATATTTTCGATTCCTAGGTACCTACTATTGTACTGATATATGTTTTAAAACTATTCGTAAGGTGATGTATATTTAAGATACATTGTATTCAATGTCACGGGATAGTATTGGTAAGATACAACAGTTGTCTGCTAACTCAGAGTGGGATCTCTAAAACTGCCCCCACTTTGTAGCATTTGTGGAAATACAGGGCTCTCGTGAGGGCTACTGGTGCTTGTGTGCAAAAAAGGATGCCCTTAATGCATTTTGGATCATGTCTTTTTATTTTGTTTGAAAGGTAGGAGGTGGGTAGGTAGGTGCTTGAAGTAAAGCAAAAAACTGAACTTTAGAAGTCATATTTATTTGTAGACTAAAATATCAAAGTGAAACAACAGAACGAAATCATAACAAAATAAATTCTTGTTCACACCCATTTTAAAACATTTACCTAAGTAATGGGATACAGACACGTTGACTCGTTGTTTAGAAATACCTATGGGGTCACCTCAAAAGTATAATCTATAAAACTAAACCTGTTGATTTGACCAACCTGAGACAGCGCATCGACAATGAGTGTAACCAAATCACACCTGAAATTTTACAGAATGTCCGTGAACGTTTCACCCAAAATTTGTTTATGTTTATGGAGGTTGGTGGCCAACAATTCGAACATTTAAGTTGAGTTTTAGTGACTTCAGTTCCGGTAATTATATCGTGTAATGAAGTACATCTTCTTCTCGTTAATTTTCTCCTTTCGTTTGTTCCCGTTTTTATTTTCAGCCATCGTAATAGTTTTTTTAACTATTACATTTGAAACCGGATTTCTCAAACGAAAAACTGTCTTTCAGAAGTCGTTTATTCAGTAAAAAATCAACCCCTGTTTGATACTGGTTGAAGTTAGATGGTATACCATGCATTTCATCTTCAGTCACTTCTCCGTTTTGCATCATCTACCTCCTATGGAACTGAATGAGAATAGAATTATTGCGAGCAGTCATGAAGGCAATCGGCATCCTTTACTTGAAAGGTATCACTGGATCGAAATATTACCCCTGCTCTAGGGGTTGAAATTCGAGATGAGGGTGATTTCGGAAGATGACACCTTTGATCTAAAATGAATTTATTCCAGTTTTTCTAATACTGCAACAGTCTTGGGACGATAGTCTTTTCTATTTTTCAGTGGCTCACTCTGTACCTTCCACAGTTTTCAATAAAAAATGAAATTTTTTTCACGGGAATGCAGACAAAGATCATATCTTTCTTTCGAGTTATCACGCGACCCATCTACCCTCTTACAAATTTTCAAGGGTTGTCATCCCTGCTCCAGGTGTTGAAATTCGAGATGAGGATGGTACTTGATGATGACTGCCTTTGATCAGCATTGACCTGTTCCATTTTACTTCACTGAAACTTGAATAGGCTCAGGGAAATAGTCTTCCCTATCTTTGAGATACACACCCTGTATCTTTTACAGTTTTTATATAAAAATGGAAATTCGTTCATCGCATTGTAGACAAAGATACCACCTTTCTTTTGAGTCATCTCTCGACCCATCTTCTCTATTCAAAATGTTCAAGGATTGCAACCCCTTTTAGGCGGTTGATATTTCAGGCAAGTATTGTACCCCAAAAGATGTCCCTTTTGAAACGAAAATTAACATGTTTTTGCATTTCGATCAGAAATGAATATGTTGGTAGATGAAGCCTCTGTTTAGTTTTCGTCGTACTTTCTACTTATATTTACATATTTTAAAAAATATGCAGATATTTGTAATTACAAATACCTAGGGCACTTTTAAAATCGAAAATGATAGCTAGGTCTAGGTGCAATAGAAAAATGAAAGATAGCTATTGTAGTAGCGATATTTTCCGAGAGTTTGCTGTTGAAAACTCATTTATTACATCGCTGAAATTTATACCATCGAAAATTTCTTGTTCAATTGCTAATATTGTTAGCCCAGATAATATTTCTTGAATCATTGTTGAAATGATTTTTAACTTTGAAAAAGATCGCTAGCCAGAATCTACAGATACAGGCAATGTCAAAAGAATTCCCAGTGAAATGCTTAGGTTTGGAAAGGTGGAGATTAAATTGTTTTCAAATATATGTTGTAAACTACTTAAGGGGTCAGTATCATCAGGTAATGAAAACAACTTTAATGCTTTAATTCCGTTAAACAGATCATTGGAGTCTATATCCTTATTATCCTGATCTGTCAGTCGCGTAAAGAATAGAACATTGTTTTGAAAGATCGCTGTCACTTCATTTGAATAGGTCGCTAAAAAATCCGAAAATATTATCATACTCATTTAATGAGACAAATCGGTTTTTGAGAGAGCTTATAGTTTGATCTATAGTTTTTAATAAAAGACTAATTTTAAAGGCGGTTTTTGGATCATGAGGGGTCTCATCTCGGTGTTCATAGTCGAACAGTTTTGGTTTAAATTTCCACCTAACCGTTGGTAATGGTGGAAAGTCTTCTTCAATTTCGAGAGAGGATGCTACTTTTTTCGCTTGCACAAGAATTTCTTGAAATAATTGGTCAAATCTATATTGATGGAAGAGATCAACCAAATTTTTTTGGTAGGTTTGGCATACTTCAATATTAATTGTAGCACTTTGCATTTGTTTGCTGACAATATTTACATGAAACGAAACGTCATGCCAAATAATAATTCCACAAATAAATTGAAAGTTTTATACAGACGCTAAGAGGGAACTCACTTCATGTCTTGCATCAATGTGAAAGGAATTATCTTCAGCCACTTCTAGAAGACTTCCGCTAACCTTAATTAAATGAACTTTAAGGGGCTTTATTGCGTCAATTCTGCTGGACCATCTTGTCTCACTTAGAGGCTTTAAACTTAACCCGGGGACATTTTTTCTCAAAACATACCACCTGTTCGTGGATGACAAAAAAAATTATATATCTCTTGCACAAGATTAAAAAATTTTATTGTAGCACCTGACACCTTAGAAGCGTCATTTACTGTTAAGTTCAAAGTATGAGCCGCATGAGGTCAAAAAAGGGCTTTCGGATTCGCATCAAGAATGCGTTTTTGAAGCCAAACATGTTTTCCCTTCATATTTGCCCCAATATCAAAACCTAGTCCCCTAATGTGTTTCAATTCTAAATTCAATTTTCCCAAATATTTTATCACAAATGTATATATCCCTCCTCCTGTAGAGTCCGGGATCGGACGGAATTATATCGATACTAGTATCATTACAGCCTTCATCGAAAGTGACATTACCGAACTTTTTACACAATCTGCAATCACCTGAAATGGATTGTTCAAGTGCTGTAAACGAGGATGGTGTCATCGCTTCATCGGGCTCTGCATCAGTAGAAGCTGTTTTGCTGCTACAACCGCTGCCACTTGTTGCAGGACCTGATGTTACTGTTGAAATTTCATATGATCCACTCACGGTTTTTGATATTACGGATTTGGAATCTCGAGATTCAGACGATTCGGACACACCAACATCGATAGTCTATGTGGAATCTCGATTGTTTTGCAAGAAATTCTTTAAAGATCGAACCATTTTTTCCCTTTCTTATAGTCCCAGTTTCTTTTGCTCGCGAAACTTCGCACCTGAAGGTCTCTCACTTTTATCCTTAAGAAAAAACAAATAAATAATCAGTACTCATGGGAATTAGGAATTAAATTCCATAGTAACCACAATAATAAGCACCATGTGGGTAGCCAAAAGTTTTTAACCCTTTATCGGGCAGATTCTTATTAAGTAAGATATGACCGATTGAAGTTTGCATATTTGAATAAAAAGCAATTTGTTCGAGCCCATTCAGCTTAAATCGTTTCAAAAAGAAAGGAAAAGAAAGATATTAAGCTAATTTGATCTTATAGCCCCCGAAAAAAACCTACAAATTGGTTTTTTGAAAAGATCAATAGCATAAAAACTGAGCAGCGAGTTATAGATAAAAACCAGTTACTTCTTTAAACTCGTACATGACATTTCAAACAATAAAAAGATATTTGGCCAAAAAAAATCAATTTTATAGCAGTATCCTATAAACGAGAGGTTAAACGTAGATGCGAACTAACCAAGGTAGCTACGAAAAAAATGAATAAAATTTGGGCCGATCGAAATATCGCTATTTCCACTAAAACCAGGCTTATGAACTGCCTCATCTTTCCAATTCTCACATACGGCTGCGAATCTTGGTCCCTTCGAATGAGCGAAAGAAGAAAAATCGACGCGACAGAAATGATGTGTTGGAGAAAGATGCTTAACATCCCATGGACACAACGCCGAACGAATACATCGATTCTAAAGCAACTCCGCATAAAACAAGGACTTTCGAGTGCAATTCAACTCAAAATATTGAGATACTTTGGACACATCATGAGAAGAGGACCAGAGAATTTGGAAAAAATCATTATTCAGGGGAAAGTAGATGGAAAGAGAGGAAGAGGAAGGTCCCCAACACGATGGATGGATCAAATTACAGAAACAACAGGCCGACCCATGCATTCTCTAGTTGTAATGGCACAGGATAGAAAGGAATGGAAAACTTTCATTGATGACATTTCATTAGTCAGGAGAAGATAAAGAATGAAGAGAGATCCTATAAAATGTTAATGTTGATAGTGTAAAGTAGGGAACACTTACCATATTTTAAAAAGTCAAGCCGTTGAAAATGCAATCAGCAGGTATTCGGCTCTTAATTTAAAGAAACAAGTACAAACAAAATATTGCACAACACAACACCACATTTAACAAAAAGAAAATAACTTTAAATGTAAAATTAATAGGATTAATTGTTTTTATTCACTTGTTGCACGGACTAGTGAACTAACTGATTTAGAAACGCCTGTGCCAATGCATCGCCTTCATAGCGCTCCAGGCGTTATTCATGTCGTAACAGGAAAAATCAAGAAACTGCCACCTGACATGTTCGTCAGGTGGCAGTGTGTATTTATACCTAATCCTATTTAATTTTTCAACTTTCATTTTAATATTTTTTTTGGATCCTGGGTTCTGGCGCCTCTAAATATGGCGCCCGTGTTAATTGCACACTTTGCACATATGGTTGCGGGGCCCTGTTGAAATACTAACTCAATTCTATAAACTTTATATTTTTAGTAAAATCTAGACTAGCAGGCGGGCAGATCTACCTTGTATATCAAACGCCTAGGCGGGCAGATCTACCTTGCACCTAAAACGCCTAGGCGGGCAGATCTAACTTGAAATCCAAACGTTTAAGCAGGCAGATCTACCTGTCATCCTTGAACGCCTACGCGCCCCGAGCTACCTCGCGCATAATCTCCCTGAACTATCTTACGCCTTCAAACGTCCAGAACTACCTTGCGCCCGAACATCCAGACGACGCAAACCACCTTGTATCCAGAACTTCCTTGTTATAAACGTTAAAGCTCCCTCCACTGCCCTGTGCCTAAAACTCTGGGCCCTTCGAACCACCCTGGGCCTCGACCGGTCAGACCCCTGAACGTCCAGATGCCTCGAACACCTAGTGCCCAAAACCGACTTTGCGCTTCGAACATCTGAGCACTGCGCCTCCACCGGCACCCGAGTTCCTAGAATCCTCAAACGCTTAGCTCCCTGAACGTTCCATCATTCGTCGTCTTGAATTACCTAGCAACAGAAAACGCTGTGTCAACCTGGCGCCTAAAATGCTCAGCCGCCCTGAAAATACAGACACGGTGGGCGCCTAGACGACCGAAAAAGTTCATTTGGCACTCTAAATAATATAATGAATATAGTTAAATCATCGGTCGCCCTGAAACATCTCAACAATATTCAAATATAAGGATACCTTTCAATTTATATCTTGTATGTAATATAACATATGACTCATAATGAATGCTATAACAGTCTTTGGGCTTTTTTAGGTTAGCTTTGGTCCGTCTTCAGTCATTATCAGGTCAATATTATATAATAATAGTTTTGTGTGTGTGTGTTTGTGTGAAGATGTGTTCAGATGAATGAATTAATGCAATTTAAATATGTTCAATATCACAAAATAACTTACAAGTTCGACCCAATTCCACTCAGAGCACACAGTCACTAATACAAACAACCTTTTTCAAAGAGGCCTCGGTTGAAAAGGAATAGTCATCTTCCCTCGATAATTTCAGCGGGAATTCGATATTTTCCATATTTACATTTACAGAAAAAAGCCAATAAAACATTCTAAAGGACGCGTTGCTCTATAAGCAATTTCGGACGGTACATTGCTTCTGTGTTTCCACCCTGGAACTATTTACGCTATCCTTCGATGCCATATTCGGGTATTATCATCTGAATAACATTATTATTTTCTTGGTTGTTAAGAATAATCGTTAGAAGTTTATATAATTCACTTCATTCTTATTTAGTTCTGAAAAATTAGTCACATGCCACTGAGAAAACGATAATAATAGAATATTCTACTATTCTCTCTAGGGGTGGGAATGTGTGAAAATTCGACCAATCCTTTGGCCCTTCCTTCTATTAAGAATTTCGGGCAGAAATGCCTTTATGGATTTGAATTTTACATACTACGAGATGGCTTCCTTCAAAAGGCTTTGGAATAATACCGGTCTAAAATGTTTTGTGTTTCTTGGTACAATTTCAAAAACTTTTACACGAACTCAATCGTGTAAAATGTCTTTGATTGAAATTTTGAGATTTTTTTGTTATCTCTTTAAATGATTCGAAACGAATACTTTCAAATAGAATAGACCGACACAACACACTATCATCTTTACAGATCGTGCGCTATGAATGCATCGACAATAAGTTACATATGCTGTACTATCTCTGTAAGGGATGAAACTCGATCGGTAATTTCTGGATGGGATGTACCTCAACTTGTATCGAGAATAGAAGTCTCTTTTATAACTGATCATTGATCGAATAGTATAAATATAAAGCAATTGATTGAATCAGGGGAGTTGAGAATAACAATTTCATGTATTTCCGACCTCCACGTAACTTTACTCCAACTAACCTTGCGTTATAAACAATTTTACGCTCGTACCCACGTTGCCCTCCTGCAAACCCTCGATTAACCTTTGTTTTTTTTGAAAAACTTCAAACTAACCTGTCTCGTGTGAATGTCGAGAAACACGTTCGAAACTTCGAAAACGACCCGATAATTTGTGGCAAAAAGTCATATTAACTGGTTAATGAAATCAAACCATTTCAAGAATTTGGTGTGATCTGGAAATGATTTGTAAGTCTGCCGAGATGGACTTAGCTACTAAGGTCGTGTTAAAGACAGATTAACCGTTTCGATGTAAGCATTATTGAATTTCAAATTGACAAATTCCGACAACAGAGTCTAGGTAAAATGCTCGAAAGCTGAGCCAATTCCGTATTCCTCGATAGAGTAGGTAAAAATTACCAAGAGCCAAGTAAAAGTCGAAGAAAGAAAATCGAATTGACGACTGTTTATGACATAACCTTTAAAAAATTGAAGTTGTTCTGTTTTGTATTCGCAAAGATTAATGAGAGATTCAAGATAATAGCAATGTGAGATGAAGTGATGCATAAAGACATATACAATCGAGAAATACATCAGCGAAAAGTGAAACAATCATACTTTGAAGACAGGTACCATTGATATATTGCTATAAGTAATTTCTTGGACGTGAAGACAACCAAACACTGTTTGATTTTTAAAGTTGAAGTTATCAGAACCGAGGAAAGAATTGTAAGTGTTCAATATGAACTACAAAAATAGACAATTGAACATTTGACAAAGGCGAAATTCAAAACTAGGCTTCACATCAATTTAACCATCAAAGTTCTGATTAACCACAATCTACAAAATAATGGCAAACTGAGATGAAGTGATGCAGGAAAATACCATCGAGAAAGACATCAGAGGTAATACAAATAAACATAGTTTAATATGGTTTCCATTAATTTTATGTTGCTGCAGGTCATTTGTTGGACACTAAGAGCACTGAACGCTATTCGATCTGGAATGTCTTTAGACCTTTCTTCCTGGAGAAGTTGTTTTGACTAAAATGTTTGAAGAAATTATAAAAGTATAGTGGAGCAAATTTCAAAATGAAATCCAAAAAGACTTCATAGTAATAGGAATTCTAGATACTTTAAGTGAATAATATGCCGATAACGGAAATTTTATGTTTCGATTTGTCTTTTTAATATATTATCCTACCGTTTTGTATTGATACCTCAGTCTGATTGTCTCTATATTTATATCATGTTCTGATTGTTTTTGGTTTTACTCCTATTCTGACTGTTTTGTATTTATAGTGATGCATGTTTGCCATTTTGGACTACATTCTATACAGAAGCAAGAAAAACTGATGAAATGTTGAAGCATTTATTTCAAATTGATATTGAAATATAAAGAAAAATTTTCTGGGAAAGAATTGACATACTACATTCATACAAATTCCAAATGAGAAAATAATCAGTAAGTGTTGATATTAAGACTGATATATGATGTACAGGTATATGCAAAAGAAAGGTACCTCCGAGATTGCCGAATATTTGCTCTTCGTTCTGGAAATCCGAAATTTCATTTTCTGGTCTCGTATCATAGGTTTCTCTGTTACTGAACTATTAAAGAGCTGCCAAAAATCTGAAAAAAATTAAAATTTCATTTTGAAAGCAGAAGAATTCTTCTGAGAAAAATTCAACATGTTTTTCTTTCTTATATCAGTGTCGAAGAGATAATTCTTGAATCTGTAATTGATGGATACAATAATTATCTCCCAACATTCAGAGCATTTCAAGTTTCATTATCGGTGTTGAGAAATAGAGTTAAAATTGAGAAATGTTGAATAATAAACTTAGACTGAAACATGCACGAAATTCTCACCTCGTGACAATTATGAAACAATTTCAAGATGAATAAACACATATATTCATCAATGCTTGTACAATGTGAAAATAAATAAAGCCAATACTACTACTACCATTTCAAATTCCATTGAGGGCTTGAGCACTTATTCGTCCAGTTTTCATTCCTCTTCAAAATTTTATCTCATCTTGTAACGATAAACATTGCATTGTGGTTTGATGAAATACGAAGTTCAACAAATTCTTGGTAAATATCAAATCCCTCCTCAGAAATTTTTGCTGTGAAAAATTAAAACTAATAAGTAATGTAAGAGTCAAAACGTATCTCAATGAGCACTTATTGCCGAGCATATTCTTTTCACTTTCATAAAAAACAAAACCTTAGTAACCTCAATATAAAATAGGCCCATTTCTTCTGCTCGAAAATTAAGTTGTTGAAATTTATTCCACTCATCGAAAAACAGCAGTAACTTTGTTGCATAGATGTTGTTAGTGAGGTTTCGATAAACATAGCTCATATATATCTGCAAAATATTCATAATATTAGATTAATGGTTTGCTACGATTACTACATACATTAGAGAGTTCACATGAAATTGTGAGAAAAAAATAATGTACCAACCTGACATATTGCTGAGTACTATTCAATATTATCGTATTAAAATATAAGGGCCAACATGATACATCTGGTTGTGTTACTATTGCATCTTTTGAATAACCAATTTCACTTGTATAATGTTAGGACTGAAAAGCTGCATTCTGTTTATTGTTTTTCTGCACTCTTCTACCTTCGAAATAGTGCCTAAAGAAGTATTTTGACCTTGCACTTGTGGACACTTCAGCCTGAAAAAATCACATTAGGTATTCGTTAGATTGCCTTCGATAAGCTGTACATTATTGATTTCATTGAGAGTATAAAGATGATTCGTCTCCGGAGAAAACGACAAATAACGTTCCTTCAAATACCAAATTATATTCTCGGTTGGCTTAACCTCTTGAGATATTCAGTTTCGCGTGCATATTAAAACTTGTTCTTACTGTATTGCACATTTCTCCGTTCTATTTAGTGGAATAAGCTGAAAATTTTCTCCGGTTCGGCCTTCTATCGTAGCAAAAATACATGTAGAAACCCATTTTAGAAGCTAATTTTCGTTTTCAAGCGTCCCTTTCGAGAACGTCGGCCGACTGCCTGGAATGTAAACAACCTACTTCAACTTTCGTCAAGAATGCTGTGTGCATGGAAGTAGAAGAAAATACGTTTTTTAATCCGGTAGATAGGTGAAAATACGATGTAGATGAAAATTAAGACGAATTCACGCATCGTTTGAAACGTTTGTTTCGTGAGAATATATGAATTTTCGTGCAAAAACGAAAGAAATACGTAATGTTTTCTTATGTTTCGAAGGAGCTCTCCCCTATTCGTTCCAAATACGACTTTTTTCTCGAGATCGAATCGAAATCTTTCACGTTCTACGTAACCGGACAGGTTTCGAGATGATTTCAATGTACCTTCATTGATTGCATGATTGATATATTTCTTATTTCAGATGTTTTTCAAAGACCCAAACCCTAGAATTTGAGTTTGGGAAAAGTCAACGTCAATGTCGACGCTCGGGAATGGTCGTGTTCCCGACGTGTTTCGTTCCCTATTATTGGAAGAGGAAGCCAGGGGTATCGAGCAAATTTATCGTTTTTCCAGAAATAATTGAAAATATTTGAATGCTCTTTTCGCGAAAAAGAAAGAAGTGAGAATTAAATTTCGTCTTCATTCTCGGATTCCGTGATATTTTCCTTCTTTTGCCGATAGTTTCATACCTCGAACCGTAGCGTTTTCGGCGATGACTTTTGATGGGCGTGTTTGGTTTTTCGAAAATGTGAAAATGTCTTCCGCGTCTTGAGATGGACTACTTTTCGGACGCGGATCTATAAGGTTTCCTGTGGAAAATACGCGATAAAAATATCGGGAAGCAAGATAGGAAAGACGAAAGCTTCGTTCGGTTAAAAGTGCGATTAGGCGAAAGAAAAAATGTGTATAGCCTACTCACTTGTTTTCGTAACAAAATTACTCGGCCCGGCCTCCGCCTCCCTCTCGAGAGCTATTCGAAAAATCCCCGTCTCGGTTCAACCACATTCCATACCCCCATTCTGACCAGAAAGTGCTTTACGCGTTCAGTATATATACACTAGTGAGCCTATTAAGATCGCCTTTTATATTTAAACAGCTTATATACTAAACACCTAATATACAAAAACGCCTAACATACAAGAATGCCTAAAAGACGAAACGCCTAACATACAAAAACCCGTAATTTACAAAAACACCTAATATTCAAAAAACGTTTTATATACAAAAACGCCTGATATACAAAAACGCCTAATACACTAAACGCAAAATATACTGAACGTCTTTTTATATCCAGTTCTAACTATAATGAAGATCTCAGCAGATACAGTGGTATTTATATTTAATAGTTCTTTATGTTGAATGGAACTCTTTCATATATTTCTTAACACATCCTTATGGTAACACAGTTTCCAGTATTGTTTTACGGATACTGACTCATCAACCATAAAAATTTAAACACTATTCACTACTATCCCAATTCAATTTAAAAATATCAAATTTTTCCAAATGAGGAAGCATTAAACCATTACTGTTCAGTAAACTTGGTCATCATGAATACTGTTTCCTTGCTTTCATCTGTGTTCTGTATTTCTTCTTTTCCTGAAGAGTTATTCCTATGTTGTTTTCCAATTATATCTTTGTTTTGTTTCTAGAATTCTTTGAAATAGTTTCTAAATAGTATAAGATCCTTGAAATTTATTTTTTTCTATTGGAAATATAATGCCAATACTCCAATCATATGAGCAGATACATTTTTCAATCCTTTCTGAATATAGCTGTCAGGGTTCTTCTTCCCTATCTTTGATGCATTTTCTTATATCAACATTGTTGTCACATTATACTGATGTACCATTTTTAAAGGCTTTTGATACTCTTTATCAGTCTATAATCTTATATACTAAAGCAGTAAGCCTTATTTCGAGGAAAGTGGAGGGGACGGTTGGAGTTTGAACCGGGCGGGAAGAAAGGGTCGGCGCGGACGAACGGGGTCCGTAGGCCCCCACGAATAATTTTTTTCCGGTAGAGAAACGTCCGAGGAAGATCCGAGCGAAATTCGGAGTCCCTAGCTCGAACGACGGAGGCGCGACGATTTTTCGAAAAATTTCGCCGAAACGTCGCCCCGGGCGAACGGAACGTCGAAACGGCGAGATTTCTTCGGAATCGATAACTCGGATCTTTCGGAGGGCGATCGGAGAGGTCGATCGGGCGAAAATTCCGGCAAAAAGTTCCGAAAAAGCGAAAATAAAATACGTCTCCGAAATCTCCGGGATGGAGGGGATAATTTCTATGGACTTTTGCAGCTATACGAAATATTTAAATCGCCTTCGATCGCTACGAAACCCAGACGACGAAAAAGCCTCGAGTTTCGCATTTCGCGCCGCCATAGTTAGATTCTCATAAAACCACGGGAAAACGGAAAAATCTTTCATCGAACGGAGGGCTATCGGCCGACTTTCGCAAATTTTCGATCTACTTTCCATATTCCGAAAATCTCCGACGGTCAGAAATTCTCGAAATAAACAAACCCCGAGCTGTCAAAATACGGGTTTTTGTTTTAACCATCCTACTTAAACGGGGTCACCGGGCGAAAGGATTCCATCTTCGAACGATTCCTACATATCTCGAGATCGGGTCCCCGGCGAGAAAACGTCTTTTCAGGATTTAATTTTCGAATTTGGGAAGGTTTTTGAGACCTACATTTTCGAAGAATAGAACGAAAACACGGGGGCGGAGCCAATCACCCTCCCTTACTCTCCTTAAACCGCCGATTCACAATCTGGCAAGGCAAAGAAGAAGAAGTTTTAAAGAGGACCGTACCCGGAAACATAGGTAAAAAGAGTAGACGGGACATAAACGAACACTTATATCCCCTCTATTCTCTCACTAAACGATCGAATATCCGTCCCGTACGACGGACATCGTCGTGTACGGCGGACTTTGCCGTTGAGTTGATAATGTCTAGATGTTCAATATTATCAAGGGCAACAAAAGAAGAAAAGAAGAAGAAAATTGTAAATAATGTGAGGTTGTTTACGTTCAATTAACAAAACCTCAAAAATCATTCCAAGGTAAGTGAACGTAATTTAATGAATATTTAATGCATCGTAATGTATTTTTTTTCAGCATAATTAAGAATCCACATATTTCATATTTACATTCTGTGTTCTAACCTATGTATTCCAATGAAAGAAAACAATAATAAATAAGGTATTTTAAACTGAATTTTGTGTTCATCTGTATTGAATTTTTGTTTCAGTTTATAAACGTGGTAGTATTTATTCGACTACAGTTATGAAATTACAAAATGTAAATGGAATTCAATGTATTTGAAGTAAAGTTATTCAAATTAAAATGTATGAAAGTGACTCTTTGAAAGTGAGTTTTTACTTTGAGTGCACATAAGTAGTTTCATTTTAATGAAATATTCATTTTAGATTACAATCCACTTGATAACAAGAAAGAATTAATTGGATCCACTGTAAACAGGTTGGAAAATTAAATGAAAACTAAGCAAAGACAATATTAAGCAATAACAAGAAAGTTTCAAGTAAATATAAATGTAATACATCCCTGTTCTCTGATAATAATCTTCGTAGATATTTTTGTGTAAGTAAACCAGTTTGATTAATAATAGTTACAATAGAGTCAGATTTCAAACTCTAAAGGAAAGAGATCAAGTAAATTACCTGCAATTCTTAACTTAAATTTATTTGTTGAACAATTCTTCATATAGTTGCCATGAAAACTTGAGCTTTTCAGGATATTCCAATATTTACAAAACACATAAGGTACATGTTTTGAGCTACTTCTGTGCATAACACATTCTTTTGTATTTTAAGAAGTTTAGTCACTGAATAACAGGTAGTCTATAGATTTAGAATGTAAAGTTTCGTTCTTATTGGTGTTTGTGGAAAACTTGATAAAATCAGGTGAAGCAAATTATGAAGCTTCATTACAACAGGAACTCCCAGTTCGAGAAAATCACATATTTTGTGGAAAGTGAAATTACTTCTTGAAAAATGCTGTGTGATGTGTTGATGATTTTCGTTAAAGATGGTATTTCATCAGGATACATAATGACAAGACCTATCATAAGACAATGCATGGTACATCAGAGAAGAAAAGATCTGACTGCAACATTCAGAAGGGCTTGAGAAAGTTTAACAGCTCAAAATAATTGGAGGATTGACATTTGAAAACAATACTGCAAAAGAAGATTGCAGGAACTGAGAATATTCTGAAGGACTTCCATTAATACCAACCTCTTCGAAAGACTTCTTCGAAGAAAAGTGAGAGAATTCTATCTAAAATAACTTAAGAGACACACACTTCATATGAGTAAGAAGTGTGTTCAGGATCTTATTTTACGATCAACCTCCTTAGAACAATAGACTGAATATATATCTGAAAATATTGTGGTTTCGTCTCTATACATTTAGAATATAAAGTTTCTTTTTATTGGTATTGGTGGAAACTCGATAAAATCAGAATATATATATATATATATATATATATATATATATATATATATATATATATATATATATATATATATATATATATATATATATATATATATATATATATATATATATATATATATATATATATATATATATATATATATATATATATATATATATATATATATATATATATATATATATATATATATATATATATATATATAAAAAGCAAAAGATCAAAGAACTTAAAATTGGTGTTTCACCAGGATATATCATAACAAGACCTATCATAAGACAATGCATGGTACATAGGTACATAAGGGAAGAAGAGATCTGACTGCTATCTGCAATATTCAGGAGGGCTTGAGAAAGTTCAACAGCTCATAATGATTGACATTTGAAAAACAATACTGTAAAAAAAGCCTGCAGGAACTGAGAAAATTCTGAAGGACTTACATTAATGCCAAACTCTTCGAAAGACTTCTTCGAAGAAAAGTGAGAGAATTATATGTAAGATAACTTAAGAGACACACACTTCATATGAGGAAGAAGTGTGTTCAGGATCTTATTTTTACGATTAACCACCTTAGAACAACAGACTGAATATATAACTGAAAATATTGTGGTTTCGTCTCTATACATTTAGAATATAAAGTTTCTTTTTTATTGGTATTGGTAGGAAACTCGATAAAATCAGGAATATATATATATATATATATATATATATATATATATATATATATATATATATATATATATATATATATATATATATATATATATATCCACAAAGAAGCAAAAGATCAAAGAACTTAAAATTGATGTTTCACCAGGATATATAATAACAAGACCTATCATAAGACAATGCATGGTACATAGGTACATAAGGGAAGAAGAGATCTGACTGCAATCTGCAATATTCAGAAGGGCTTGAGAAAGTTTAACAGCTCATAATGATTGACATTTGAAAAACAATACTGTAAAAAAAGACTGCAGGAACTGAGAAAATTCTGAAGGACTTACATTAATGCTAAACTCTTCGAAAGACTTCTTCGAAGAAAAGTGAGAGAGTTCTATGTAAAACAACTTAAGAAATACACTCTTCATATAAGGAAGAAGTGTATTCAGGATTTTCACAATTAACCATCTTATAGAGAATAACAAATTGAAAGCAGAAAAAAAATTTATAGTTAACCCTCATCTGGAGAAGGCTTTCGACAGAACACTGAGAAGAGCAGTATGAGAGTCTTAGGAAACGAGAAGTGATGTATAAACTGAGAAAGAATAGCAGAAGTCTTATAAAGTAATTCAGGAGGATATGACATCAATGTTGAGATTAGAAAATGAATCGAAGATAGGGGAAGAAGAAAACAGCAACTGAGCAAATTTTAAAGAACCTATACTATTGGGAAACAATATAAAAGAATTCTAGAAACCAAACAGAGATATAATTGGAAAACATACCCTTCAGGAGAGGAGAAAGTGTTCAGAATAACATTTCCACTATCAACCAGCTCAGAGAATAACAAACTAAAGGACAAGAAGATATTCCTTGCTTTTCATTATCTGGGAAGGCTTTTGAAAGAAAACTGAGAAGAGTAAAATGGGAGAGTCTAAGGAAAGGAGAAGTGAATTATAGATTGAGGAAGAGTATCAAAAGCCTTGAAATGGGTAAATCAGTATAATATGTTAATATCTTAGTTAGGATGAGAAGATGAATTGAAGATAGGAGAAGAATCATGACAGCAATATTCAGAATAACAATATTTTATTATCAGTTCATAAGTATAGCAAGTTAGCTTGGTAGCAGTGAAGTAAGATATTAGTCTCAATACTTAATTTTCATTAGTATGTGGGAAGTTCTTTATACATGACTGTTTTCATATTTCCTTCAACTATTATTAGCATTAATACTGGGATATAAAAGAGCAATTTAAAATAACTGTCCAATTGATAATTTGAACTTTCTCACATACTGTTAGAAAGTTTGACTTCTTCCCAAATGTTTCTGTCATCAATATAAACTACATGTTTGTCTTTGAATTAGAGAAATGATTGAAAACAACATGGAAAACACACTTCAGGAAAGGAAGAAGAGTTCAGGATCACAATTTCACCATAGACTAGCAAATAGAGAACATATTTAAGGACAAAATATAATTATAGGTTTTCTCTGATGTGGGAAAGGCTTTCAAGAGAGAACTGAGAAGAATACTATGGGAGAGTTGGGAGAGTCTAAGGAAAAGAGGAGTGAATTATAAACTGAGAACGTGTTTAAGGTAGAATGTTGAAAATAGTAGTATGAGAGAGGAGTCTAAGGAAAAAAGGAGTAAATCAGAGACTAGAAGAGTATCAAAAGCCTTTGTAATTGGTATATCATAATAATGTGACAACACAAATGATGAGATGAGAAAATGCATTGATGATAGGAGAAAAGAATTCAGTCAGCAAATTCAGAAGGGATATAAAAATGTAAAATGTAAATGTAAAAAATACACTTTTCAGGAATACTAGAAGTTTGTGAGATTGTCATTTTACCATCAACCAGTTATAGAGAAGAGCAGACTAAAAGACAAAATGTTTGTTCTGGAGAAAGCTTTCGGCAGAATGCTGAAAAGAGTAGTAAGTGAGAGGAGCCTAAGGAAAAGAGGAGTAAATTATAGACTGAGAAAGAGTATCAAAAGCATTTAAGAATGGTATATCAGTATAATGTGGCAACAATGTTGATATAAGAAATAGCATCAAAGATAGGGAAGAGGAATCTGACAGCTATATTCAGAAAGGAATGGAAAAATGTATCTGCTCATATGATTGGAGTATTGGCCTTATATTTCCTAAAGGTAAAAGAGACCTGCGCAAATTTCAAGGATCTTATACTATTGAGAAACTATTTCAAAGAATTCTAAAACCAAACAGAGATATAATTTGAAAACAACATAGGAAAAACTCTTCAGGAAAAGAAGAAATACAGAACACAGATGAAAGCATCTAACAAGGAAACAGTATTCATGATGACCAAGATTACTCAACAGTAATGGCTGAGGAATATATATATATATATATATATATATATATATATATATATATATATATATATATATATATATATATATATATATATATATATATATATATATATATATATATATATTCAGATAAAAGTTTCTATTTTCAATATACCGTCTTTGATTCGCAATGCTTTGTTCTGAAATACAGCAATTGGGGAATTTTTCTTTGAACATATTATATAGTTTAGACATATACCCTTTTTATTTGTTCCATTATTTGTTATTTTGTAATAACAAAACATAATGAATTTATTCATTTCATACGTCCATTTCATGCGTTTTATTTTTTATTAATTTTGTGAAGATCTGAATTAGGTGATGAAGTTATGATAAGATTAGAGGAACAAGGTGATTCTACATGATTTTGAAAACAGTTATCAAAACTTTTGTTGTTTGAAGAATAGACAGAAAAAGTAGAAATGTCAGAACCCTTAGATTTACTTCGTGTTTGATATGAATGTATAGTTTTTAAAATATTATTCCTACCTTCATTTAAGTTGTTTACCTTATCATCATATTCATGATTAACGGGCCCAGAAATAATTTTCTTTGCAACGTTACCTGAATCAGATGATATGAAAGTTTGAGAATCTGATGGTCCTGCATCTAAACGATCTTGAGTGCAGATTTTGAAGTTCTTCTCCAAGAAATATCTATTATTTGAATCGCAAGGATATTTTGGTGGATTATATTCATCATCAGATTCATATTCATATGAAGTATTCATTTTTTGGAATTCGAAAATTTGACAGTTGTCAATAATATATTTCATAAAACGTTTTCCTGAAAAATGAATCAATAAAGGTAGGAAATTTTATGTGTACTTACTTTTAATAACTTAAAAAAACTTATCTGAAAAATATAACTAATTTAAATATCTAAAACTTTTCAAAATTCAAAATTTTAGCAGTGATGTTCATTTATGGATTAATTGTCACCTTGGTGATATATATATATATATATATATATATATATATATATATATATATATATATATATATATATATATATATATAATGCTGTGAAGATTTGGTGATAGAATGTGGGTTGAGGATCTAGGAAATCTGTTGTACTGAAACTGATATATAGTTAACATTATTGTAATCTATATGAAGGTTCATAACGTAATTACAAATTTGTGGATACTTGAATCTGATTTGTACTTTCTACAAGAATACTTCAATTCAGAAGATGTTTGTTTTTCTGGTAAGCAAATTGTGTGAATTTTCGTCAATTTGAGGTGATACAAAATAGTACAGGGCAATCATATAAGGTAAACTTTCTATGTATTCAGTAGTGTTCCTTTATTTCATTACTAAGTTCTCGCCTTTATCTTTTAGATACGTTCAAGAAATTTTAATTTGAAGGAATTTTCAGTTTCTATTTCATTAATATTCTTGAGCAGTAATTCGTCCATCTTGATGTTTCATACTCATATTTTTGTTTTAATTTTAATGCTTCCTCAATAGGAGAAAGTTGATATTTTCAAATTTAATTGGGATAGTTGTGAATAGTGTTTAAATTTATATGGTTGATGAGTCAGTATCCGTAAAACAATACTGGAAGCTGCATTACCATAAGGATGTGTTAAGCAATATATGAGAGAGTTCCATATAACATAAAGAACTATTAAATATAAATATCGTATCTAATGAGACGTTCATTTTAGTAAGAGCTGGATATGGAAAGGCGTTCAGTATATTTTGCGTTTAGTGTATTAGGCGTTTTTGTATATCAGGCATTTTTATATATAAGGCGTTTTGGTATATTAGGCGTTTCGTCTATTAGGCGTTTTTGTATATTAGGCGTTTTTGTATATTAGGCGTTTTTGTATATGAGGCGATCTTAATGAGCTCACTAGTGTATATATACTAAACGCGTAAGGCACTTTTCCGTCAAAATGGAGGGGATGGAATGTGGTTGAACCGGGACGGGGATCTTTCGAATAGCTCTCGAGCGGGAGGCGGAGGCAGGTACGAGTAATTTTTTTACGAAACTAGGTAGTCGAAGGGGCGTGCAAAATTGGGAGGCCGCGGGACCCCGAACGGCGGAGATACGAATTTTCGAAAATTTTCGCGATATCGCCAGATCTCGAAAACAGAAAGAGTGGAGTGACGGATTCCTTCGGTATCGGTAAATTTCGTCTTTCGGAAGACGATTCGTGCGGCGATAATCCCGAAATTCCTCGAAAAATCTTTCGAAAACGCCAAGAAGAGAAAAAGGTCCACGATTTTTTCGAAACGGTGGGGAGGAAATTATCCAAACGAGCAGGCTATACAATTTTTTTCCTTCGTCCAATCGGTCCCGCACTTTTTCCGAACGAAGCGTTCGTCTTTCCCATCATGCTTCCTGATATTTTTTTCGCATATTTTCCACGGGAAAACGGTAAAATCTTCGATCGAACGAAGGTCTATCGGCCGACTTTCGCAAAATTTCGCTGTACTTTCCTCATTCCGAATATCTCTGACGGCCAGAAGTTAAATAAATTAACGAACGTCGAGCTGTCAAAATACGGTTTTTTTTTCATCTATCCTACTTAAACGGGGTCACCGGAAGAAAGGATTTGGCCGTGGAACGATTTCTACATATCTCGAGATCGGGTCCCCGAAGAGAAATCGTCATTACAAGACTTAATAATTTTCGAATTTGAGACTGTTTTTGAGACCTAGATTTTCGAGAAAAAGAGCGAAATACGGGGTGGAGCCAGTCACCGCTCCTACCGTCCCTCAGATCGCTATTCAAGCTCGGTCAACAGTCAACCTAATTTACGGGCCAAAGTCGAAGTCCGTCGCCGGCACAGCTGCTTATTTCTTCGGACTTTGTTTCATCGAAAGTCGGCCTTACCAACGTGTAAAATTTAATGCTCTTCCTTTTTCGAATGAAAATTGTGAGATGGAAACAGTTGGTTACTTCAGCGATACCAACATAATTTTGGTACTAACAACATCTAGAAGATAAAGTTCTCTCTCTTATGAATGAAATATCCTGCGTCACAGACATCATTTCATTCAGTCTCTTAGTCGATATGTCAGATTTGAGAATTCCGAATTTTAGGTCAATGAAAAGTTTAACGAAACTTAAAAGAAACTTTTGAAGGTAAGTTTACTTACTTTGAGGTTTATTTTGTCCATTTAATATATATTCTGTTTAAAGAAAGAAATTACAAACTTTCGAATTTTATGAATTTAAGATTCTGAGGTTATTCTAACCTAAATAATGTGATTCAAACCGAATGTAGAAGATATAAAAATTAGTATAATCTCAAATGTATTATTCGAGATTATCGAATAATTGCCTATATAATTCTAACTCAATTCTTATGAAGAATAAGAAAGTATTTTGCTGGATAATGAAGCGAAATGGCGTAATGTGAATTTGTTCAAGTTATAGATTGAGAAATTGGACCAGGCTTCAAATAATGTTTGAAAGGTAAGTGAACGTGTTCTGTCGTCAGATTGTTATTTTGTTATATATATTTTTTCTGCATACTGAAGAAAAACCGATATATTCAGTATTTACATCGAACCTAACCTTCAATTGAAGAAAATCACATATTTTCTGAAAAATTCAAAATCTCCAAAAGTGCCGTTAATATTTCATGATTTTTGTTGAAGATACTCACTTATATGATGTTGTTGTAGTCCAGTTTGCTCTTTTTTTTTCATTTGACATAAATTCACAAAACACGAATTGAATATAAGTAAGATATAATATCAAATTATGTATATATACTTTCAATGCTTCATGTATATTTACATATGGTGTTTTACCAGGACATATAATAACAAGTCCGATCATGAGAAAATGCATGGAACATAAGGGAAAAAGAGATCTGACTGCATTTTTCAGAAGGGCTTGAGCAAATTCTAAGGGACTTATATTAATGCTGAACAGTTCGAAAGACTTCTTCGAAGAAAAGTGAGAGAATTTAAGTAAAACAACTTAGGGAACACACTTCAGGTGAGTATCGAAAAATATATGTCAAATTCTTGATTTGTTTTCTAACAGGATGTTTGAAAGTTTGAATTTTTTCCAAATTTTTCTGTCATTACTATAAACTAGCATGGATTCGGGATGTACCAGAGAAGTCAGTTAGATATGAGTGCCAGACAAATATTTGAAACAATATCTATAAATATGTTTCAATTCAAATTGAAATATCGATAACTTAAAATTGGGCTTAAAAGTGCTCATAATGATTTTTATATTGTTTTTGTAGTGATAGGTAATCAATTTATATGTACAGCAAGTTAGCTTGGTGGCAGTGAAGTAATATTTAGGTTTCAACATTCAATTTTTATAAACATGTACGAAATTTTCTTTATCCATCACTGATTTGTTTTTCTTCAATTCTTACTAGCTTGAATAATGGAATAGAAAAGGACAATTGAGAATAATATGTCAAATTTTGATTTGTTTTCTCATAGTATGTGAGAAAGTTTGATTTTTTCCCATATTTTTGTCACAACTCTAAACTACCTAACCTTACCTGTTTTGTCTTGAAAAATTGTAGTCATTCAAGTATTTAGGAGTACTAATACGAGAAGATGGTGATATGCATTATAAGACAATAGGATACCAAAATCATTTGTGAAGAAGAGAGAAATAAGTAACAGGACAAAAATATCCTTACTTCAGGCATTAATTGAATGAGTATATATATATATATATATATATATATATATATATATATATATATATATATATATATATATATATATATATATATATATATATATATATATATATATATATATATATATGAATCTGAGACAAGACGAATTATTCAAAATCCGTAGATCAAACGTGCGAAATAATCCCTCCCGCTGGAATAGTGCTCTGCTTCAGAGATAACCCCCCGTCGGTGAATATTTGGTCAAATATTTTCCGCGATAAACTTCGCGTGGAGTCTATGTATGTGAATCTGAGACAAGACTAGCTTGGTAGAATGCTGAGAAGCGATATGCGACACTGATGAGCTCCTAATAAGGTCGAAACTGCAGTCTGTCGCTTCGTTTCTCGGCATCCTGCTTGGTTGCACTATTGTGGCGCTTGGAGCTGCGTGCATGGCGGGCAGATTTGGAAACTAGCTCTTGTCAGGAGGGATCATTCCTTGATCTACGGATTTTTCAATAATTCGTCTTGTCTCAGATTCACATACAAAGACTCCACGCGAAGTTTATCGCGGAAAATATTTGAACAAATATTCACCGACGGGAGGGTTATCTCGGAAGCAGAGCACTATTCCAGCGGGATTATTTCGCACGTTTTCTACCATTGATGTGATTCACGGAACGGCGAAAGATGTCTCCCAAATGTTTGGAATTTTTAACGTTTCCACATCTGTTTGTTACTGTTCGTATCTTTCTCGAGGTCCGGTAGCCGGTTCGCCTTGTCGGTCCATAGAGGGCGACTCTCGTACGTATGTACGAGGTGCGTCCTTTCTGGAATTGATAGGGTACCCCGATGTAGCTTGGTAGGATGCTGAGAAGCGATATGCGACACTGATGAGCTCCTAATAAGGGCGAAACTGCAGTCTGCCGCTTCGTTTCTCGGCATCCTGCTTGGTTGCACTATTGTGGCGCTTGGGGCTGCGTGCATGGCGGGCAGATTTGGAAACTAGCTCTTGTCAGGAGGGATTATTCCTTGATCTACGGATTTTTCAATAATTCGTCTTGTCTCAGATTCACGTACATAGACTCCACGCGAAGTTTATCGCGGAAAATATTTGAACAAACATTCACCGACAGGGGGGTTATCTCGGAAGCAGAGCACTATTCCAGCGGGATTATTTCGCACGTTTTCTACCGTTGATGTGATTCCCGGAACGGCGAAAGATGTCTCCCAAATGTTTGGAATTTTTAACGTTTCCACATCTGTTTGTTACTGTTCGTATCTTTCTCGAGGTCCGGTAGCCGGTTCGCCTTGTCGGTCCATAGAGGACGACTCTCGTACGTATGTTCGAGGTGCGTCCTTTCTGGAATTGATAGGGTACCCCGATGTAGCTTGGTAGGATGCTGAGAAGCGATATGCGACACTGATGAGCTCCTAATAAGGGCGAAACTGCAGTCTGCCGCTTCGTTTCTCGGCATCCTGCTTGGTTGCACTATTGTGGCGCTTGGGGGCTGCGTGCATGGCGGGCAGATTAGGAAACTAGGTCTTGTCAGGAGGGATTATTCCTTGATCTACGGATTTTTGAATAATTCGTCTTGTCTCAGATTCACATACATACACTTCACGCGAAGTTTA
Organism: Cryptolaemus montrouzieri; assembly: GCA_013387265.2. Taxonomy (NCBI): domain Eukaryota; kingdom Metazoa; phylum Arthropoda; class Insecta; order Coleoptera; family Coccinellidae; genus Cryptolaemus; species Cryptolaemus montrouzieri. The sequence goes on from JABFTP020000174.1 coordinate 74,742, forward strand.
TCGCGGAAAATATATATATATATATATATATATATATATATATATATATATATATATATATATATATATATATATATATATGAATATTGTAATCATAATTCTTCTTCCTCTTTTTCTCATACATTTCACCATCTCTGATGTTATATCATGAAATTCTGATTATTTTTTCTTTCATGTAATTCCCTATATTTTCCACAGTTAATGTTGTGCCTTTTTTTTGTATAAGAACTATGCTAATGTTGAGAGATAATTATTGTATCAATCAATTACAGATTCAAGAATTATCTCTTCGACATTGATATAAGAAAAACATGTTAAATTTTTCTCAGAATAATACTTCTCCTTTCAAAATGAAATTTTAATTTTTTCAGAGTTTTGGCAGCTCTTTAATAGTTCAATAACTGAGAAACCTATGGTACGAGACCAGAAACTTATTGTCGATGCATTCATAGCCCACGAATTGTAAAGATGATAGTGTGTTGCGTCGGTCTATTATATTAAAAAGAAAAATTGTGCCAAGAAACACACAACATTTTAGACGAGTATAATTCCAATGCCTCACAAAATGAAATTTGGGATTTCCAGAAGAAAGATCAAAATTCGTATGTAAATTCTGTCACAAAATATTTTTCTGTATATTTCAATATCAATTTGAAATAAATTTTTATCAGTTTTTCTTGCTTCTGTAAAAATGTAGTTGATTGTTTCTTTGAAAAAATTTCTTGAATTTATTATCCATATTCACCTTTCATATCATGTACACTAAATAATTAAGGAAATTCTAACAAAGTCTATGTATTCAGAACTCTCAAAATAAGATAATTATTATCACATAGTTGTTGAATTCTTGTTCTAATAAATTAATATATTCTGTATCAGTCATCAATATACAAGTTGAGTATTCATGACAAGTCACTCAAAAATTGACATTAATAGATTTGAACTTGAATTGAGACAAATACTGTGTGTATAGACTAACTACATCCGAACAAAAATGGCAAACGTATATCAATATAAACACAAAACAGTCAGAATAGGAGTAACAACCAAAAACAATCAGAACAGTATATAAATATAGAGACAATTAGACCGAGGTATCAATACAAAACGGTAAGAATATATTAAAAAAAACAGATCGAAACATAAAAACTTTCCGTTATCAGCATTTCATTCACTTAGAGTGTCTGGAATTCCTATTATTATGAACTCATTAATTTTTTGGGTTTCATTTTGAATTTTGCTTCACTATAAAAATTTATTCAAACATTTTAGATTCAAAATAACTGCTCCAGGAAGAAAGGTCTAAAGACATTCCAGATCGAATAGCGTTCAGTGCCCTTTGTGTCCAACAAATGACCTGCAGCAACATGAAATTAATGGAAACCATATTAAACTATGTTTATTTGTATTACCTCTGATGTCTTTCTCGATGGTATTCTTCCTGCATCACTTCATCTTAGTTTGCCATTATTTTGAAGATTGTGGTTGTTCAGAACTTTGATGATTAAATTGATGTGAAGCCCAGTTTTCAATTTTGCCTTAGTCAAATGTTTAATTGTCTCTTTGTGTAGTTCATATTGAACACTTACAATTCTTTCCCTCGGTTCTGACAACTTTCAAAATTACACAGGGCTTGGTTGTCTTTACGTTCAAGAAATTACTTATAGCAATATATCAATGGTACCTGTCTTCAAGTATGTTTATTTCACTTATCTCTGAAGTCTTTCTCGATAGTATGTGTCTTTATGCATCACTTCATCTTACATTGCTATCATCTTAAATCTTTCATTAATATTTGCGAATAGAAAGCAAAACAACTTCAATTTTATATAGGTTATGTCATAAACTATCGTCAATTTGATCTTCTTCTTTCTCTGACTTTTACTTGGCTCTTGGTAACTTTTACCTACCCTATCGAGGAATACGGAAAGGCCTCAGCTTTCGAGCATTTTACCCAGACTCTGTTGTCGGAATTTGTGAATTAGAAATTCAATAATGCTTACATCGGAACTGTAAGTTTCTAACGGTCTGTAACACGACCTTAGTAGCTGAGACCATTTCGGCAGGCTTCCAAATCATTCCCAGAACACACCAAATTCTTGAAATGGTTTGATTTCATCAACCAGTTAATATGGCGTTTTGCCACAACTTATCGGGTCGTTTCTAGAAGTTTCGAACGTGATTTTCGACATTCACACGCGACAGGTTAGTTTGAAGTATTTCAATAAAAAACGAAAGTAAATCGCAACGCGGGTACGAGCGTGAAATTGTTTATAACGCAAGGTTAGTTGGAGTAAAGTTAAGTGGAGGACGGAAATACATGAAATTGTTATTCCAACTCCCCTGATTCAATCCATTGCTTTATATTTATACTATTCGATCAATGATGAGTTATAAAAGAGACTTCTATCCTCGATACAAGTTGAGGTACATCCCATCCGGAAATTACCGATCGAGTTACATCTATTACAGAGATAGTACAGCATAAGTAACTTATTGTCGATGCATTCATAGCCCACGAACTGTAAAGATGATAGTGTGTTGCGTCGGTCTATTATATTTAAAAGAAAAAAAAGAAACACACAACATTTTAGACGGGTATAATTCCAAAGCCCTTTGAAGTAAGCCATCGTGTAGTATATAAAATTTAAATCCATAATGGCATTCCTGACCGAAATTCTCAATAGAGGGGCCGAAGGATTGATCGAATTTGCACACATTCCCATCCCTAGACAGAATAGTAGATTATTCTATTATTATGGTTTTTTTCAGTGGCATGTGACTTACTTTTCAGAACTTAATAAGAATGAAGTGAATTATATAAACTTCTAACGATTATTCTTAACAAAAGAGAAAATAATAATGTTATTCAGATGATAATACCCGAATATGGCATCGAAGGATAGCGTTAATGGTTTCAGGGTGGAAATACAGAGGCAATGTACAGTCCGAAACGGGTTATAGATGAACGCTTCCTTCAGAATGTTTTATTGCCCTTTTCTGTGTATGGAATTATGGAAACAATCGAATTCCCGCTAAAATTATCGAGGAAAGATGACTATTCCTTTTCAATCGAGGCCTCTTTGAAAAATTTTGTTTGTATTACTGACTGTGTGCTCTGAGTGGAATTGGGTCGAATTTGTAAGTTATTTTGTGATATTGAACATATTGAAATTGCATAAATTTATGCATTTGAACACATCTACACACACACACAACACACACACACACACACACTCATATAACTATTATTATATTATATTTACTTAATAATGACTGAAGACGAACCAAAGATTACTTAAAAAAGCCCAAAGAAAGATTGTTATAGCATTCATTATGAGCCATATGTTATATTACATACAAGATATAAATTGAAAGGTATCTTTATATTTGAATATGTTGAGATGTTTTAGGACGACCGATGATGTATATATATATTCATAATATATTTAGAGTGCGAAATGAACTTTTTCGGTCGTCTATGCGCCCACTGTGCCTGAATTTTTAGGGCGCCTGAGCATTTTAGGCGCCAGGTTGATACAGCATTTTCAGTTGCTAGGTAATTCGAGACGATGGATGATGGAACGTTCAGGGAGCTTCGGCGTTTGAGGATTCTAGGAACTCGAGCGCCGGTGGGGTCGGAGTGCCCAGGTGTTCGAAGCGCAAGGTCGGTTTTGGGCACTAGGTGTTCGAGGCGTCTGGACGTTCAGGGGGTCTGACCGGTCGAAGCGCAGGGTGGTTCGAAGTGCCCGAGTCTTAGGCCCAAGGCAGTGTAGGGCGCCTGAGCGTTTATAACAAGGTAGTTCTGGATACAAGGTGGTTTACGTTGTCTGGATGTACGGGCGCAAGGTAGTTCTGGACGTTTGAAGGCGTAAGATAGTTCAGGGAGAATATGCGTGAGGTAGTTCGGGCGCGTAGCTGTTTGAGGAAGAGAGGTAGATCTGCCTGCTTAGCCGTTTAGATTGCAAGGTAGATCTGCTCGCCTAGGCGTTTTGGGTGCAAGGTAGATCTGTCCATCTAGGCGTTTGATATACAAGGTTGATCTGCCTGGCTAGGCGTTTGATATACAAGGTAGATCTGCCTGCCTGCTAGTGTATATATACTAAACGCGTAAGGCACTTTTCCGTCAAAATGGAGGGAATGGAATTTGGTTGAACCGGGACGGGGATTTTTCGAAGAGCTTTCGATCGGTAGGCCGAGGCCGGGCCGAGTAATTTTTTTAAGAAACTAGGTAGTCGGTCAAAGGTGCTTGCGAGATCGGGAGGCCTTGGGACCCTGAACGGCGGAGATACGAATTTTCGAAAATTTTCGCGATATCGCCAGATCTCGAAAAGGGAAAGAGTCGGGTGCCGGATTCCTTCGGTATCGGTAATTTTCGTCTTTCGGAAGACGATTCGTACAGCGATAATCTCGAAATTCCCCGAAAAACCTTTCGAAAACGACGAAAAGAAAAAGTTCCACGATTTTCTCGAAGCGGCAGGGAGGAAATTACCCAAACGAGCAGGCTATACAAATTTTTTCCTTCGCCTAATCGGTCCCTCACTTTTTACCGAACGAAGCGTTCGTCTTTCCCATCTTGCTTCCCGATAATTTTATCGCGTATTTTCCACGGGAAACCTTATAAATCCGCGTCAGAAAAGAGGTCCATTTTCAGAGGCGGAAGATATTTCCACATTTTCGAAAAAACGGACACGCCCATCGAAAGTCGTCGCCGAAAACGCTTCGGTTCGAGGTTTAAAACTATCGGCAAAAGAGGGGAAATACCACGAAATCCGAGAAGAAAGACGAAATTTTATTCTCACGTCTTTCTCTTTCGTGAGGAGGGCTTTCCAGTATTTTTAATTAATTCCGGAAAAACGACAAATTTGCTCGATACCCCTGCCGTCCTATTTTCCTTTTCCGCCAATAGGAAACGAAACACGTCGGGAACATGACGATTACCGAGCGACGACGTTGACGTTGACGTTTCTCAAACTCAAATTCTAGGCTTTGGATCGTGGAATAACATCTTATTTGAGAAATATATCAATCATCTCATCAATAAAGGTACATCGAAATCATCTCGAAACCTATCCGGTTACGTAGAACGTAAAAGGTTTCGATTCGATCGCGAGAAAAACGTCGTATTTGGAACGAATAGGGAAGAACTCCTTCGAAACGTAAGTAAACATTACGTATTTCGTTCGTTTTTGCACGAAAATTCATATATTCTCACGAAACAAACGTTTCAAACGATGCGTTAATTCGTCTAAATTTTCATTTACGTCGTGTTTTCACCTATTTACTGGATTAAAATACGTATTTTCTTCTATTTCCATGCGCTTAAAGTTCGTGATGAAAGTTGAAGTAGGTTGTTTACATTCCAATCAGTCAGCCATATTGTCCGACTTTCTTGAAAGAGACGCTTGAAAACGAAAATGAGCTTCGAAAATGGATTTGTACATTTATTTTCGCTACGAGTGAAGGTCTATTGTTATTACCTACGATACCAATTCCAGCGATATAAACCATCCGTATTTTCCAATGTTATAGAAAAATAAGCTAATCGAAAAGTAAGTATTTACATATAAGCTCTCTAATGCATGTAGTAATCGTAGCAAACCATTAATCTAACATTATGAATATTTTGCAGATATATATGAGCTATGTTTATCGAAACCTCACTAACAACATCTATGCAATAGTGTTACTGCTGTTTCACCATGAGTGGAATAAATTTCAATAACTTAATTTTCGAGCAGGAGGAAAGGGCCTATTTATATTAAGGTTAGTAAGGTTTTGTTTTTTATGAAAGGGAAAAGAATATGCTCGACAATAAGTGCTCATTGAGATATGTTGACTCTTAACTTTAGTCATTAGTTTTAATTTTTCACAGCAACAATTTCTGAGGAGGGATTTGATGCTTACGGAGAAAATTTGTTGAACTTCGTATTTCATCATACAAAAATGCAACGTTTAACGTTACAAGATGAGATAAAATTTTGTCAAGGGGTAAGTGCTCAAGTACCTCAATGGAATTTGGAATGGTGGTAGTAGTAGTATTGGCTTTATTTATTTTCACATTGTACAAGCATTGATAGAAATATGTGTTTATTCATCTTGAAATTGTTTCATAATTGTCACGAGGTGAGAATTTCGTGCATGTTTAAGACTAAATTTCTTATTCATCATTTCTCAATTTTAACTCTATTTCGCAACACCGATAATGAAACTTGAAATGCTCTGAATGTTGGGAGATAATTATTGTATCCATCAATTACAGATTCAAGAATTATCTCTTCGACACTGATATAAGAAAAAAAATCATGTTAAATTTTCCTCAGAATAATTCTTCTGCTTTCAAAATAAAATTTTAATTTTTTTCAGATTTTTGGCAGCTTTTAATAGTTCAATAACAGAGAAACCTATTCAGCCATTTCGGAGGTACTTTTTTTGCATATAGCTGTACATCATATATCAGTTTTAATATAAATTTCTAATGAATATTTTCTCAATTGGAAGTTGTGTCAAGCATTTTTATGTAGTATGTGAACTTTAACAAAAATTTCTCTGTATATTTCAATATCAATTTGAAATAAATTTTTAACCTTTCATCTGTTTTTCTTGCTTCTGTAAAGAATGTAGTTGGTTGTTTCTTTGAAAAAATTTCTTGAATTTGTTATTCATATTCTTCTTCCATGTCATGTATACTAACAAAGTCTATGTATTCAGAACTCTCAAAATAAGATATCTATTATCACAAAGTTCTTGAATTCTTGATATAATTAATTAATATATTCTTTATTAGTCATCAATATACAAGTTAAGAGTATTCATGACAAGTCACTCAAAAAAATCGACATTAATAGATTTGAACTTGAATTGAGACGAACACTGTGTGTATACACTAACTACATCCGAACAAAATGGCAAACATACACCAATATAAACACAAAACAGTCAGAATAGGAGTAAAAGCCAGAAACAATCAGAACATGATATAAGTATAGAGACAATCAGACCGAGGTATCAATACAAAACGGTAAGGATAATATATTAAAAATGACAGTTCAAGACATAAAACTTTCCATTATCGGCATATCATTCACTTAAAGTATCTAGAATTCCAATTACTATGAACTCGTTAAAGTTTTGGGTTTCATTTTGAAATTTGCTTCACTATGAAAATTTCTTCGAACATTTAAGATTCAAAAAAACTGCTCCAGGAAGAAAGGTCTAAAGACATTCCAGATCGAATAGCGTTCAGTTGTCTTTGTGTTCAACAAACGACCTGCAGCAACATAAAATTAATGGAAACCATATTAAACTATGTTTATTTGTATTACCTCTGATGTCTTTCTCGATGGTATTTTCCTGCATCACTTCATCTCAGTTTGCAATTATTTTGAAGATTGTAGTGTTTCAGAACTTTGATGATTAAATTGATGTGAAGCCAAGTTTTGAATTTTGCCTTTTTCGAATGTTTAAGTGTCTATTTTTGTAGTTAATATTGAACACTTACAATTCTTTCCCTCGGTTCTGACAACTTCTACTTTCTAAATTGAACAGGGCTTGGTTGTCTTTACGTCCAAGAAATTATTATAGCAATATATCAATGGAACCTGTCTTCTAAGTATGCTTATTTCACTTATATCTGATGTCTTTCTCTATTGTATATGTCTTTATGCATTACTTCATCTTGAATCTTTCATTAATCTTTGCGAATACAAAGCATAACAACTTCAATTTTATATAGGTTATGTCATAAACAAACAACATAACTTTTACCTACTCTATGGAGGAATACGGAATGGGCACAGCTTTCGAGCATTCCACCCAGACTCTGTTGTCGGAATTTGTCGAATTGAAATTCAATAATGCTTACATCGAAACGGCAACTCCGTCTTTAACACGACCTTAGTAGCTAAGACCATTTCGGCAGGCTTCCAAATCATTTCCAGATCACACCAAATTCTTGAAATGGTTTGATTTCATCAACCAGTTAACATGACGTTTGGCCACAACTTATCGGGTCGTTTTCGAAGTTTCGAACGTGATTTTTGACATTCACACGTGACAGATTAGTTTGAAGTTTTTCAATAGAAAACAAAGGTAAATCGAGGGTTTGCCTGAGGGCAACCTGGGTACGAGCGTAAAATTGTTTATAACGCAAGGTTAGTTGGAGTAAAGTTACATGAAATTGTTATTCCGAAGTCCCCTGATTCAATCCTCTGCTTTATATTTATACTATTCGATCAATGATCAGTTATAAAAGAGACTTCTATCCTCGATACAAGTTGAGGTACATCCAATCCGGAAATTATCGATCGAGTTACATCCATTACAGAGATAGTACAGCATAAGTAACTTATTGTCGATGCATTCACAGCCCACGAACTGTTAAGATGATAATGTGTTGCGTCGGTCAATTCTATTTTAAATTTTTCCTTTAGAATTAAAGAGATAACAAAAAATCTCAGCATTTCTTATTAAAGACATTTTACACGAATGAGTTCCCAAATAAGTTCGTGTAAAAGTTTCTGAAATTGTGCCAAGAAACTCACAACATTTTAGACGGGTATAATTCCAAAGCTCTTTGAAGAAAGCCTTCGCGTAGTATATAAAATTAAAATCCATAAAGGCACCCATCACACACACACACCCTACTCTGAGTGTATTTGGGCAGAATTAATAAATTATTTTGTGATATTGAACATATTGAAATTGCTTAAATTTATGCATTCGAACACATCTACTCACAAACACTTAAATATAACTATCATTATATTATATTGAATTAATAATGACTGAAGACGAATCAAAGCTTAAAAAAAAGTCCAAAGAAAAATGTTATATCATTCATTAAGAGCGATATGTTATATTACATAGAAGATATAAATTGAAAGGTATTTTAGGTATATATATATATATATATATATATATATATATATATATATATATATATATATATATATATATATATATATATATATATATATATATATATATATATATATATATATATATATATATATATATATATATATATATATATATATATATATATATATATATATATATATATATATATATATATATATATATAAGTGGACGACAGCATTTTCAGTTGCTAGGTAATTCGAGACGACGGATGATGGAACGTTCAAGGAGCTTAGGCGTTTGAGGATTCTAGGAACTCTGACGCCGGGAGAGTCGGAGTGCCCAGTTGTTCGAAGCGCAAGGTTGGTTTTGGGCACTAAGTATTCAAGGCGTCTGGGCGTTCAGAGGGTCTGACCGATCGAGGCGCAGGGTGGTTCGAAGGGTCCGAGTTTTAGGCGCAAGACAGTGTGTGGCGCTCCAGCGTTCATAACAAGGCAGTTCTGGGTGCAAGGTGGTTTGCGTCATGTGGATGTTCGGACGCAAGATAGTTCTGGACGTTTGAAGGCGTAAAATAGTACAGGGAGTTTATGCGCGAGGTATTAAGGGGCGCGTAGGCGTTTGGGGATGAGAGGTACATCAGCCTGCCTAGGCGTTTAAATTGCAAGGTAGATCTGCCCAGATCTGCCCGCCTAGGCGTTTCAGGTGGGCAGATAGATCTGCCCACCTAAGCCTTTGATATACAAGGTAGATCTTCCCGCCTAAGCGTTTAATATACAAGGTAGATCTGCCCGCCTGGGCGTTTTGGGTGCAAGGTAGATCTGCCCGTCTGGGCGTTTGATATACAAGGTAGATCTGCCCGGCTAGGCGTTTGATATACATGGTAGATCTGCCCGGATAAGCGTTTGATATACAAGGTAGATCTGCCCGGCTGCTAGTTTACTCCTATATTCCTTAGACTTCTCTCACTTACTACTCTTTTCAGCATTCTACCGAAAGCTTTCTCCAGATCAAATATTCTGCCTTTAAATCTGCTCTTCTTTATAACTGGTTGATGGTGAAATGACAATCTCACCAACTTCTTGCATTCCTAAAAAGTGTATTTTTGAAGTTGTATTTCAATTTTTCAATTTTAGTATTGGAGCTCTAATGGCAACCCTGCAATTAATAGGAGCTAGCACATTTTTCCAGGTGTAACTTTCATATGTGTATAATTCACTCCTCTTTTCCTTAGATTCTCCCAACTCTCCCATAGTACTCTTCTCAGTTGTCTCTTGAAAGCCTTACCCACATCAGAGAAAACCTATAATTACATTTTGTCCCTAAATATGTTTTTCTCTATTTGCTGGTCTATGACGAAATTTTGAACCTGAACTCTTCTTCCTTTCTTGAAGTGTGTTTTTCTTGTTGTTTTCCAATTATTTCTCTAATTCAAATACAAACATGTAGTTTATATTGATGACAGAAACATATGGGAAGAAGTCAAACTTTCTAACAGTAAGTGAGAAAAATCAAATTAACAATTTGACAGTTATTTTTAAATTGTTCATTTATATCCCAGTATTCATGCTAGTAATAGTTGAAGGAAAAATGAAAACAGTCATGTATAAAGAGCTTCCCACATACTAATAAAGAATTAATTATTGAGACGAATATCTTACTTCACTGCCACAAAGGTAACTTGCTGTACATATGAACCGATAATAAAATATTGTTATTCTGAATATTGCTGTCATGATTCTTCTTATCCTATCTTCTATTATTCTTCTCATCCTTACTAAGGTATTAACATAATATACTGATTTTGATACTACTTCTTAGTCTATAATTCACTTCTCTTCTCCTAAGAATCTCCCATTTTACTCTTATCGGTTTTCTTTCAAAAGCCTTCCCATATAAAGAAAAGCAACAAATATCTTCTTGTCCCTCAATTTGTTATTCTCTGAGCTGGTTGATAGTTGAAATGTTATTCTGAACACTTTCTCCTCTCCTGAAGAGTGTGTTTCCCATGTTGTTTTTCAATTATATCTCTGTTTGGTTTCTAGAATTCCTTCAAATTGTTTCTAATAGTAAAGGATATTTAAAATTTGCTCAGTTGCTGTTTTCTTGTTCCCCTAACGTTGATCCATTTTCTAATCTCAACATTGTTGTCATATCCTACTGAATTACTCTATAAGACTTCTGCTACTCTTTCTCAGTTTATAAATCACTTCTCGTTTCCTAAGACTCTCATACTGCTCTTCTCAGTGTTCTGTCGAAAGCCTTCTCCAGATGAGGGTTAACCATAAATATTTTCTCGTGTTTCAATTTGTTATTCTCTATAAGATGGTTAACTGTGAAAATCCAGAAAACACGTCTTCCTTATATTAAAAGTGTGTTTCTTAAGTTGTTTTTTATAGAACTCTCTCACTTTTCTTCGAAGAAGTCTTTCGAAGAGTATTTAAAGAAACACTATCAAAATAGACGTTTCGTGATATTTTCTTCTATATGGTATCACTTCCGGAATAACCTGAAATGGTATCTTTTCCGGTATAACCGAAAATGGTATCACTTCCGGTATAACCGGAAATGGAGTCACTTCGAAAATATTTCACTCCAATTGGAAATCGCTAGTTATGGCCACGTATAGATTTTCTGCTTCATATCGTAATTGGAACTTGGAAAGTTTTTAACGGACGGTCCCGGTGGATATCCCTGTATAATATAGAACTCAAATATGAGGAGATATTTTAGTTTTGAACCAAGTCTAGATACTTCCAATATTTCGAATATATTTGCATATAGCTATATATCTATCTTTCATATATATATATATATATATATATATATATATATATATATATATATATATATATATATATATATATATATATATATATATATATATATATATATATATATATTGGCACGGCACGTGCAATTTGAAAAAATTGAGTTACTGCTGTTTGAAAAGGCCAAATTGAAAAAATCATACAAAACAACGCAATAAACATTTGACATGTGTGGATTGCTTAAAAAATTCCTTGATCCTTCTTCTGTCCACACAAGCAAAAATTGTGTCTGTAGTGCAAAAGCTCGATGAGCTACAATTCTTTTAAATGTTCCTCAAAATGCTAGTTTATAACAAAAATAATTAAATCTGTCAAAAGTTTCGACAGATAAGTGCCAACAACTTGAGTATTTTACGCCTTGCTAAAATGTCGGTTCTAGATGTTTGATAAAAAAGGTAGATTGCCATTTGAAATAACAAAGTGATGACCCACTTCCGGTATAACCAGAAATGGGATCACTTCCGGTATAACCGGAAATTCTATCACTTCCGGTATAACCGGAAATGGTATAACTTCCGGTATAACCTGAAATGGTATCACTTAGAAAATATTTCATTTCAATTGGAAATCGCTAGTTGTGGCCGCGTATAAAATTTCAGCTTGATATTGTAATCGGAACTCAAAAAGTTTTTAACGGACGGTCCTGGTGGATATCCCTGTATAATCTATATAGTTATATAATATAAAATGAAAATGAAGGAGCGAACTGGAATGAAACATTATATTACGTGAGTATCTTCTACGAAAATCATCAACTTTACACAGCATTTTTCAAAAGTAATTGCATTTTCCACAAAATATGTGATTTTCTCGAACTGAAAGTTCCTGTTGTAAGGAAGCTTCATAATTTGCTTCTCTTGATTAAGAAACTTTACATTCTGAATGTATAGAATACCTGTTATGCAGTGAACTGCTTCGAATAAATTTCTCAAAATACAGAAGAATGTGTTATGAACAGAAGTAGCTCAAAACATGTACCTTATGCGTTAAGTAAATATAGGAATATCGTAAAATGCTCAAGTTTTCATGCCAACTATATGAAGAATTGTTCAACAAATTAATTTTGAAGTTCAGAATTGCAGGTAATCTACTTGATCTCTTTCCTTTCCTTTCTCCTGGTGACCCCGTTTAAGTTGGATGGTTAAAAAAAACCCTTGTTTTGACAGCTCGAGGTTTGTTAATTTAGCGAATTTCTGGCCATCGGAGATTTTTGGAGTGAGGAAAGTAGAGCCAACATTTGCAAAAGCCGGCCGATAGCCTCTCGTTCGATGGAAGATTTTTCCGTTTTCCCGTGGTTTTATGAGAATCTAACTATTACGGCGAAAAATGCGAAACTCGAGGCATTTTCGTTGTCCAGGTTTCGAAGCGATCGAAAGCATAAGAAATATTTTGTATAGCTTCAAAAGTCCATAGAAATTATCCCCTCCATCTCGGAGATTTCGGAGACGTATTTTATATTCCCTTTTTCGGATTTATTTCCCGGAATTCTCGGCCGATCGACCTCTCCGATCGCCTTCCGAAAGTTCCGAATTATCGATTCCGAAGAAATCTCACCGTTACGACGTTCCGTTCGCCAGGAGCGACGTTTCGGCGAAATTTTTCGAAAAATCGTCGCGACTCCGTCGTTCGAGCTAACGACTCCGAATTTCGCGCGGATCTTCCACAGAAATTCGTCTATCGGAAAAAAAATATTCGCGGGAGCCTAAAGACCCCGCTTTTCAGCGCCGACCCTTTCTTCCCGCCCGGTTCAAACCCCAACCGTCCCCTCCACTTTTCTCGAAGTAAGCCTTACTGATTTAGTATTATATGGATTAGCAGGCGGGTAGATCTACCTTGTATATCAAACGCCTAGGCGGGAAGATCTACCTTGTATATCGAACGCCTAGGCGAGCAGATCTACCTTGCACCCAAAACGCCTAGGCGGGCAGATCTACCTCGCAATCCAAACGCCTAGGCAGGCAGATCTACCTCTCATCCTCAAACGCTTACGCGCCCCAAACTACCTCGTACATAATCTCCCTAAGCTATCTTACGCCTTTAAACCTCCAGAACTACCTTGCGCCCGAACATGTAGACGACGCAAACCACCTTGTATCCAGAAATACCTTGTTATAAACTCTCGAGCGCCCTAAACTGCCTTGCGCCTAAAACTCGGGCCCTTGGAACCACCCAGCGCCTCGATGGGTCAGACCCCCTGAACATCCAGACGCCTCGAACACCTAGTGCCCAAAACTGACACCTGATTACTACGACTCTACTGGCGCCCGTGTTCCAAGAATCCTCAAACGCCTAAGCTCCCTGAACGTTCCATCATCCGTCGTCTTGAATTACCTAGCAACTGAAAATGCTGTGTCAACCTGGCGCCTAAAATGCTCTGGCACCCTAAAAATACAGGCACGGTGGGCGCCTAGCCTTTATATCTTGTATGTTATATAACATATGGCTCATAATGAATGCTATAACAATCTTTCTTTGGGCTTTTTTAGGTAAGCTTTGGTTCGTCTTCAGTCATTATTAAGTCAATATAATATAATAGTTATGTGTGTGTGAGTGTGTGTGTGTGTGTTTGTGTGTAGATGTGTTCAAATGCATAAATTTATGCAATTCAAATATGTTCAATATCACAAAATAACTCACAAATTTGACCCAATCACACTCAGAGTTCACAGTCACTAATACAAACAACTTTTCTCAAAGAGGCTTCATTTAAAAAGGAATAGCCATCTTCCCTCGATAATTTTAGCGGGAATTCGATTGTTTCCATATTTCAATTCACAGAAAAACGCAATAAAATATTCTAAAGGACGCGTTGCTTTATAAACCGTTTCGGACTGTACATTGACTCTAAGTTTCCACCCTGGAACTATTAACGCTATCCTTCGTTGCCATATTCGGGTATTATCATCTGAATAACATTATAATTTTCTTTTTTATTAAGAATAATCGTAAGGAGTTTATATAATTCACTTTATTCTTATTTAGTTCTGAAAAATAAGTCTCATGCCACTGAAAAAAACGAAAATAATAGAATATTCTACTATTCTGTCTAGGGGTGGGACTGTGTGCAAATTCGACCAATCCTTTATCCCTTCTATTGAGAATTTTGGTCAGGAATGCCTTTATGGATTTTAATTTTATATACTACGAGATGGCTTTCTTCAAGGGGATTTGAAATTATACTCGTCTAAAATGTGGTGTGTTTTCTTGGCACATTTTCAAAAACTTTTACACGAACTTATTTGTGAACTCAATCGTGTAAAATGTCTTTAATAAAAGAAATATTGAGATTTTTTTGTTATCACTTCAAATAATTCGAAACGAATACTTTCAAATAGAATAGACCGACGCAACACACTATCATCTTTACAGTTCGTGGGCTATGAATGCATCGACAATAAGTTACATATGCTGTACTATCTCTGTAATGGATGTTACTAGATTGGTAATATCCGGGGGGGCTGTACCTAAATTTGTATCGAGGATAGAAGTCTATTTTATAACTGATCATTCATCAAATAGTTTAAATATAAAGCAATGGATTGAATCAAGGGAGTTAATAATAACAATTTCATGTACTGCCATCCTTCACATAACCTTACTCCAACTAACCTTGCGTTATAAACAATTTTACGCTCGTATCCACGTTGCCCTCAGGCTAACCCTCAATTTACCTTTGTTTCTTGTTGAAAAACTTCAAACTAACCTGTCACGTGTGATTGTCGAAAGTCACGTTCCAAACTTCGAAAACGACCCAATAAGTTGTGGCAAAACGTCATATCAACTGGTTGATGAAATCAAACCATTTCAAAAATTTGGTGTGATCTGGAATAGATTTGGAAGCCTACCGAAATGGTCTTAGCTACAAAGGTCGTGTGAAAGACAGAGTAACCGTTTCGATGTAAGCATTATTGAATTTAAAATTGACAAATTCCGACAACAGATTCTGGGTAAAATGCTCGAAAGCTGAGCCCAATCCGTATTCCTCGATAGAGTAGGTAAAAGTTACCAAGAGCCTAGGAAAGATCGAAGAAAGAAGAAGATCGACTCGACGATTGGTTATGACATAACCTATATAAAATTGAAGTTGTTTTGCTTTGTATTCACAAAGATTAATGAAAGATTTAAGATGATAGCAATGTAATATGAAGTGATGCATATACAATCGAAAAACACATCAGAGATACGTTAAATAATCATACTTAGAAGACAGGTACCATTGATATATTGGTATAAGTAATTTCTTGTACTTAAAGACAACCAAGCTCTGTTCAATTTCGCAAGTTGAAGTTGTCAGACCCGAGGGAAAGAATTGTAAGTGTTCAACATGAACTACAAACTACAATTGAAAATTTGACAAAGGCAAAATTCAAATCAGGGCTTCACATCAATTTTATCATCAAAGTTCTGAGCAACCACAATCTTCAGAATGATGACAAACTGAGATGAAGTGATGCAGGAAAACACCACCAAGAAAGACATCAGAAGTAATACAAATGAACATAGTTTAATATGGTTTCCATCAATTTTATGTTGCTGCAGGTCATTTGTTGGACACAAAGTGCACTGAACGCTATTCGATCTGGAATGTCTCTAGACCTTTCTTCCTGGAGCAGTTATTTTGAATCTATAATGTTTGAAGAAATTTTATAGTGGAACAAATTTCAAAATGAAACCCAAAAAGTAAATGAGTACATAGTTATAGGAATTCTATATACTTTAATCGAATGATATCCCGATAACGGATTGTTTTTATGTTTATATTTCGATCTGCCATTTTTAATATATTATCCTTACCGTTTTGTATTGATACCTCGCTCTGATTGTCTCTATATTCATATCATGTTCTGATTGTTTTGATTTTCACTCCTATTCTGACTGTTTTGTGTTTAAATTGATGTATATTTGCCATTTTGTTCAGATGTATTTTATACACACAGTGTTTGTCTCAATTCAAGTTCATATCTATTAATGTCGATTTTTTGAGTGACTTGTCATGAATACTTGAATAACTTTTATATTGATGACTAATAAAGAATATATTTAATAATTATATCAAGAATTCAAGAACTATGTGATAATAGATATCTCATTTTGAGAGTTCTGAATACATACTTTGTTAGGATTTCCTTACTTGTTTAGTGTACATGATATTAAAGGTGGATATGCATAATAAATCCAAGAACTTTTTTCAAAGAAACAATCATTTACATTCTTTACAGAAACAAGAAAAACTCATGAAAAGTTAAAAATATACTTCAAATTGATATTGAAATATACAGAAAAAGTTTTCGTTTAAGAATTCACATACTACATCAAAATGCTGGACACAAATTCCAATTGAGAAAATATTCATTAGGAGTTGATATTAAAACTGATATATGATGTACAGGTTTATGCAGAGAAAAGTACCTCTGAAATTGCCGAATATTCGCTCTTTGTTCTGGAAATCCCAATTTTCATTTTCTGGTCTCGTACCAAAGGTTTCTCAGTTACTGAACTATTAAAGAGCTGCCAAAAATCTGAAAAAAATTAAAATTTTATTTTGAAAACAGAAGAATTAATCTGAGAAAAATTTCACTTTTTTTTCTCTTTCATATCTGTGTGGAAGAGATAATTCTTGAATCTGTAATTGATGGATACAATAATTATCTCCCAACATTCAGATCATTTCAAGTTTCATTACCGGTGTTGTGAAATAGAGTTAAAATTGAGAAATGTTGAATAAAAAATTTGGACTGAAACATGGACGAAATTCTCACCTCGTGACAATTATGAAACAATTTCAAGATGAATACACATATTTTTATCAATGTTTGCACAATGTGAAAATAAATAAAGCCAATACTACTACTACCATTTCAAATTCCATTGAGGTACATACTTGAGCACTTACCTGTTCAGTTTTCATTCCTCGGCAAAGTGTTATCTCATCTTGTAACGATGAAAGTTGCATTTTTGTATGATGAAATGTGAAGTTCAACAAATTTTCTTGGTAAATATCAAATTCCTCCTCAGAAATTGTTGCTGTGAAAAATTGAAACTAATGAGTAATGTAAAAGTCATAACGTATCTCAATGAGTACTTACTGTCGAGCATATTCTTCTCACTTCCATAAAAAAAACAAATCCGTACTAACCTTAATATAAAATAGGTCCGTTCCTCCTGCTCGAAAATTAAGTTGTTGAAATTGATTCCATTCATCGAGAAAGAGCAGCAACACTGTTGAATAGAAGTTGTCAGTGAGGTTTCGATAAACATAGCTCATATACACCTGCAAAATAATCGTTAGATTAATGGTTTGCTACGACTACTACATGTATTAGAGAGTTTATTTCTAATTGTGAGAAAAAAAGAATGAGATAAAAACACAAGGTTTAACTTTAATCTACATTTTGTTTGAAAAAATTCGACGACGTTTCGCTGACACAGCAGCTTTATCAAGAATGAAAAATAGAATGAAGAGTATGGTATTATAAACAAATCGTAGAACAAGTTGGATGAATAACAGGAAAATCCACACCGAGCCATTGTACAGTTAGTATGAAAGGTAATAAAAACTAATTAAACAAGTTAAGTAGGGGTGAGTAATTCAAATCTACCTGTTCATTCAAAAGCTTGTCCGAATGTTTGTATCTATTTATTTCTAATGCTTCTAGGAGATCTAATTTTGAACTTTTTGATTTTATATGTAATATGTCAAAGTTTTCATTGAATGAATGGTTTTCTTTTATTAGGTGGTTTGAAATCTAATGCTTGGCACTTGTAGTTTAGTTGTGTTGATCTTTGGTGTAGCTTTTGGTTTTTTAAGAATTTTTAGTTTCAGCTTCAGAGTGGCAACCAACGGATTGTGGTCCGAATAAACGTCGGCACCAGGATATGCACTTACCGACTGAATCGCATCCCTGTATCTCTCATTAACGAGAATGAAATCAATTTGATTTCTAACGATCTTATCATTGAGTCCATCTAAAGGAGCGCGCCATGTATAAAGTCTTCTCTTCGGCAGTTTGAAGAATGTGTTGGTAATGATTAGCTTCTTCTCTTGACAAAATTCCACAAGGCGGTCTCCTCTCTCATTTCGTTCTCCAAATCCATAATCTCCAACCACTCCCCCACTTCTTCCGCTGCCAATCTTCGAGTTTAAATCGCCCATTAAAACTGTAATGTCTCTATTATTTACTATTTTTAGAGCTTCTTGAAGCTGTTGGTAAAAGGTATTCAGTTCTTCATCTGTTGCCTGTGTTGTTGGAGCATACACTTGTATAAAAATTTAATTTCGTAGGGGTCGTTTCCAGTTGTATTATCATCACTCTCTCAGAAATTGGGACAAATCCTACGACTGCTTTGTTGGATGTTTTGTCTAGTATGATAGCTACTCCATGTATATGTTGATTGTATTTGTTTCCAGAGTTTTAGACTGTTTTGTTGTTTGTTGTAAGTAGCCCTGAGCTAGGCCATCTAGCTTCACTAACACCTAGGATATTAATTTTTAGTCTGTCCATTTCTTGCATAATATTGTGCATTTTTCCAGGTTGGTACATACTTTGAACATTCCACGTACTAATCTTCATAGCTGACCCGGTGATTCTTAGCACCCTCTGATCACTGAAGACCTGCCGGGGACTGAGGGCCGTTACTTCCTGATTTTCAGCCATGATAATTGTACTAGAGAAATCTCGAGGATCTTTAATGTAGTGGTTTCTCCTTGCCTTCTACATTCCAATGCCGTTGACTTACAAGAAGTTCTTCCGCCTTCGGGGTCGGTTTCCCGATCCCAGGGCAATAGGGTGCCCCGACTCTTAACAGCTCCTCCACCCTAAGCTGTTGGCTGATAAGAGGGGACTGCTTATACCGGCAGTCACTCGGTCACTTATAACTGGTTGATGGTAAAGATGCAATCTCAAAAACTTCTTGCATCCCTGAAAAGTGTGTTTCTTGAGTTGTTTTTCAATTAATCCTCTCAGTTTGGTTCCAAGAATTCTTTTGCAATAAAGTATATCTCATAAAATTTGCTCTTTTACTGTTGTTTCCTCTATTCAGTGATGGAATTATAATGTCAATCCTGTAATTGTTATGAGCTGGCACATTTTCCAAAGTGTTGCATTCATAAATGAGGACAGGACAGAAATCTACCTTAAACATGTTCACAGTCAATAATTCACTCCTATTTTCCTTAGACTCTCCCAACTCTCCCATAGTGTTCTTCTCAGTTCTCTGTTGAAAGCCTTCCCCAGATCAGAGAAAACCTATATTAATTATATTATGCCCTTAAGTCTATTCTTCTCTATTTGTTATTAAATGGTGAAAATTTAATCGTGAACACCTCTTCCTTTCTTGAAGTGTTTTCCATGTTGTTTTCAATAATTTCCCTAATTCAAAGACAAACAGGTACTTTATATTGATGACAGAAAAATTTGGGAAGAAGTCAAACTTTCTCACATGCTGCTGTACATTATAGAGCTTTCGCTACTCTTTATAAGTTTATAAGTAACTCCTTTTTTCCTGAGACTAGCATACTACTCTCCTCAGTGTTCTGTCAAAAGCCTTCTCCAGATGAGGGAAAACAATAAATATTTTCAGCCATATATTCAGTCTGTGGTCCTTAATGAGGTGGTTAATCGTGAAAATAAGATCCAGAATACACTTCTTCCTCATATGGAGTTATTTTACATATATTTCTCTCACTTTTCTTCGAAGAAGTCTTTCAAAGAAATTGGCATTAATGTAAGTCCTTCAGAATTTTCCCAGATCCTGCAGCCTTTTTTTACAGTATTGTTTTTGAAATATCAATCATTATGAGCTGTTAAACTTCCTCAAGCCCTTCTCAGCCCTTCTGAATATTGCAGATTGCAGACAGATCTCATCTTCCCTTATGTACGATGCATTATCTTATGATAGGTCTTGTTATTATATATCCTGGTGAAACAACAATTTTAAGTTATATATATAAATATTTGAAACATTGGAAGTATCTAGACTTTGTACATACAAAACTCAAATATCTCCTGATATTTGAATATTATATTGTATAATCTTACTTATATTCAATTCAACTGGACTAAACCATTATATAACGTGAGTATCTTCAACAAAAATCAACAACTATACACAGCATTTTTCAAGAAGTAATCGCATTTTCCACAAAATATGTGATTTCCTCGAACTGAAATTTCCTGTTGTATTGAAGCTTCTTAATTTGCTTCTCCTGATTTCATCGAGTTTCCCACAAACACCAAAAAAAAAAGAAATTTTACATTCTCAATGTATAGACTACCTGTTATTCAGTGAAGAGCATTGACCCAATTTTTTAAAATACAAAGAATGTGCTATGCACAGAAGTAGCTCAAAACATGTAACTTATGTGTTATGTAAATATTGGAATATCCTGAAAAGCTCAAGTTTTCCTGCCTACCATATGAAGCATTGTTCAACAAATAAATTTTGGAGTTAAGAATTGCAAGTAATTTACATGACCTCGTTCCTTCAGAGTTAGATGTCTGACTCTATTATTAATCAGACTGGTTTACTTTTACAAAAATATCTACGAAGATTATTATCAGAGAACAGGGATGTATTACATTTATATTTACTTGAAACTTTCTTGTTATTGCTCAATGTTGTC
The DNA here is from genome assembly GCA_013387265.2 of Cryptolaemus montrouzieri. NCBI lineage: Eukaryota > Metazoa > Arthropoda > Insecta > Coleoptera > Coccinellidae > Cryptolaemus > Cryptolaemus montrouzieri. Next base: position 96,051 of record JABFTP020000174.1, read on the forward strand.
TTTGCTTATTTTTCATTTAATTTTCCAACCTGTTTACAGAGGATCCAATTAATTCTTTATTGTTATCAAGTGGATTGAAATCTAACAATGAATATTTCTTTGAGAAGAAACTACTTATATGAACACAGAGTAAAACTCACTTTCAAAGAGTCACTTTCATACATTTCAACTTGAATAACTTTACTTCATATATATTGAATTCCATTTAAATTTTCATTAGGATAATTGAAGATCAAAACATACTTTATCGTTTATAAACAGAAACAGAAATTCAATAGAGGTGAACACAAAATTCAGTTTAAAATACCTTATTTATTATTGTTTCTTTCATTGGAATACATAGGTTATAACACAGAATGTAGATATGAAATATGTGGATTCTTCATTATGCTGAAAAAATATATACATTGCGATGCATTAAATATTTGTAAACTTACGTTCACTTATCTTGGAATGATTATTTGAGGTTTTGTTAATTTAACTTAAACAATTTACAATATCAACAATTCTTCTTCTTCTCTTCTTTGTTTAGTGAGAGAATAGACGGGATATAAGTGTTCGGTTATTTCCCGTCTACTCTTTTCACCTATGTTTCCGGGTACGGTCCTCTTTGAAACTTCTTCTTCTTTGCCTTGTCAGATTGAGAAACGGCAGTTTAAGGAGAGTAAGGGAGGGTGATTAGCTCCGCCCCCGTGTTTCTGTCCTATTCTTTGAAAACGTAGGTCTAAAAAACCGTCCCAAATTCGATAATTAAGTCGTGCAATGACGTTTTCTCGTCGGGGACCCGATCTCGAGATATGTAGGAATAGTTCAAAGGTATATATATATACATACATATATATATATATATATATATATATATATATATATATATATATATATATATATATATATATATATATATATATATATATATATATATATATATATATATATATATATATATATATATATATATATATATATATATATATATATATATATATATATATATATATTATCGCCACTGTCCCTATTTTGTGCCATTCTCTTCGCTTCTGTTATCTCTAAATTTTGTCCCACTAATATCTTCGCTACCAACCCATTCCACGTTTCCGTCGGTCGACCCCTTTTTCTCTTCGTCTTCGTTCGTGTTTCCCAAATAGACTTTACCTTTCTTAAACTATCCATTCTTAATATAGACACCTCAAAAAAGTCTAGGGAACACTTCTGAATATCGATATATCATATCCAGAACTATCATTCTGGATGATTTTTAAAAAAATTAACACCTGCATCAATTTTTCACTGAATTATATAGAGTGCCACAACAGATTTCACTTTTTTTTTATAGAAAACTAAAAATGCAACAGATGCGACGCTGCCTTATAATCATTTCATGTATTCAGTGTTTAAAATCAGTTAGTTGGCACTTTGTTTCTGCTGTAAGCACAAATGAAAGATTCAAGTTTTGTAATTCAACCATGGAAAGACGACATTTTACTAGAGAAGAGATATTACGAGCCGTTAGCATACTCCAAGCTGGGAGCTCACAACAGGAAGTATCCAGGGTTCTGGGAAGTAGTCCAAGTGTCATAAACGGTTTATGGTCGCGTTTCAATGAAACAGGTAGCGTAGAAGAACGCCATACAGGTCGTTTTAGGATTATTACAGTCGTTCAAGAACGATTTTTGGTTTTACAAGCCAGAAGAGATCGTACTACCACAGCATCTCAATTAGCTCAAGAGCTATGACGAGTTCATAATGTACAAATTTCCGACCAAACTGTGAGAAATCGACTGCACGAAGGTCAACTCCACTCCAGGCGTCCTTTGAGAGTTCCACAACTGACTCATGGAAATCGCGCTGCTCGTTTAGCTTGGCGCCAAGAACACGTAAACTGGGATCAAGAGAGGTGGGCCACAGAAAAACCATCTCCAGCATGCTCGAGAAGTTCTTAGACAGGGAGGTGGATCAGTGATGTTTTGGGGAGGTATACGCCTTGGTGGAAGAACTGACCTCGTTTTCATACAGAACAACCTCACGGGAAATTCTTATGCAAATGAGATAGTTTTACCTGTAGTAGTACCGTATCTCCGAACAATGGTTCAAAATCCACTATTTCAACAAGATAATGCCCCTCCTCATCGTGCAAGAGTTGTCTTGAACGTTCTTGAAGAGAATGATATCGAACTTCTACCGTGGCCATCATGCTCTCCAGATCTTAATCCAATCGAGCATGTGTGGGACACCCTAAAAAGAAATCTTCTGCGTTAAAACGTCTTCCATCATGAGCAGGAGCTTCGATTAGCAGTTCAGGGGTCTTGGAATGACTTAGGCCAAAATGTAATAGACAATTTAATATTGGGCATGCCGCGACGATGCCAAAGTGTCATTAATAACAGAGGTGGTCCTTCTGGGTACTGAAAAATATCAGTGCTTCCATAACGTTTCGAAAATATTAGTTCAGGATTTGTTTTGTGTGTTACCAGATTTCGTCTTTTCCAAATTTCAAATTTTTTTTCATGATTAGTGCTTAGGAGAAGTCGAATATTATTTTGTTTTCTTGAAAATACTTTATATGCAATATATCCTAACAAAAACCGAAAGATTTCTATAAATTGGAATCATCAAATTCATATTTCAAAGATATTGGTAAGTGTTCGCTAAACTTTTTTGAGGTGTTTATGTTCAAACCACCTTAGCTGGTTTCGGCCAATTATATTCACAATACTATCTACTTCTAGCTGTTGTCTTATATCTTGATTTCTTAGTCAATTTTTCGTTGTCACTCCAACCACACCTCTAAGATACTTCAGCTCCATCGAAACTATTTTGCTTCTCTCCATTCTACTCAATGTCCAAGATTCAGAGCCAAAAGTAAGAATCGGCGCGTATATTGATTTATAAACTTTCAATTTCGATTTTGTCCCGATCCTTCTGTTTCTAAGAAAATTTTTGCTGAATGTTCCATGAACTTTCGCACCATTCTGAATCCTTTCTCCGATTTCCAAATCCTGTTTCCCCTTTTCCTGCACTATACAGCCCTAATATTTGAAACTTTATACTCTCTCTATGATTTTGTTGTTGAGTGTCACCTTCGGTTTATTTCTGTTATTCGATAGAACTATAATTTTCGTTTTCCCTTCGTTGATTTTTAGGGATCTTCTCGTAAGGCAGTTAGTCCAAACATCCATATTGTACAGGAGGTCAGTTTCATTTCTGGCAAAAATCGCCAAATCATCAGCAAAGGCGCACTCAGTGATTTCAACTGGATAAACAGTTTCGAAACCCAAGTGGAGTTTTCTGACTTTAGTTCTCGCCTGTTTGATAATTTCATCCAAGACCACTATAAACAGAAGGGTACTCAATACGCTACCCTATCTCAAGCCTTATTCGGTGACAAACTCCTCAGATTCTATCCCTCTTACTCTTACCACGTTTCTGCATACAGCTTTTAGTGCCCTTAGAAGATTGTGTCCTATTTGTCAATGTATATATATATATATATATATATATATATATATATATATATATATATATATATATATATATATATATATATATATATATATGAAATTGTTCTTCGTATTCGATTTTTAGCAAACTGGCTTCATTCCCATTTGGGCTTTTCCTCAATAATTGTAGAATGTCATTCGTCATTCAATGTCTTCTTAAGTTTTCCACTCACCCAGCAGTTCCTGACTTATGTTTGCTATATGATATGCGTTTCACTGGTCCCCCTTCACATTCTCACCAAATACTCAACCATATCATTTCAAGAAAGATTATACTTGCAGTTAATTTCTTATATCTTCCTTCTTCAGTCAGTCTCTTTTTTGTGTCACTCACTTTACTTTTTGCAGATACTTCATTTTAATAACCTGTAGTTTGCTCTTCTGTGCCAAACTCAGAAGCCAGCTTTCACTACCGCTTGCGATAGAAGATCTAATTAATGCCTTCTTCAATTAAAATATTTTTGTTCTCTTACTCATCTTCCTCTTTCTCATAAATTAGTTTGCAATTGAAAAATGCAGCTTAGAAACATTTCCTATCCACTTATATTCTCTCTTGATCCAGTTTTCTTCTACTGTTGCAGTATATACTTGTTTTGTTTTCCATTTTTTTCCAACACCATTGTCCATATCTGCAAATTATCGTGCAGTCTCGTTATGTTCTTAGGACATACCATCACATAATATACAAATTCCAATTTATTCCAGGCTTCTGTATCATGTGTGATGTTTCTCCATTACTTTGTGGGTAACATCTATAACAATATGAAATCATAATTAACTGAACACTCCACCCTGCCGGAGTTCTTACTAAATATGAGTCCAATATCGAATTTCCAGTCCTTAAATGATTTTTCTCTGCTGTATATCGGCTTCTGATATACTCCTTTAGTTCATAAGTCACTCTTCTTTTTTTTAAGACTCTCCCCTACTACTACTATTTTCAACTTCCTGCCAAAAGCTTTCTCCAGACCAACGAAAGCCATTCATATTTTTTTGTCTTTCAGTCTACACTTCCTTGTATCTGGTTGATGGTAAAGATGCAATCTCAAAGACTTCTTGCATTCCTGAAAAGTATGTTTCTTGAGTTGTTCAATTAATCCTCTCAGTTTGGTTCCAAGAATTCTTTTGCAATAAAGTATATCTCCTGAAATTTGCTCTGTTACTGTTGTTTCCTCGATTCAGTATTAGAATTATAATGTCAATCCTGTAATTGTTATGAGCTGGCACTCACTCCTTTTTTCCTTAGACTCTCCCAACTCTCCCAAAGTGTTCTTCTCAGTTCTCAGTTGAAAGCCTTCCCCAGATCAGAGAAAACCTATAATAATTATATTATGCCCTTAAGTCTGTTCTTCTCTATTAGTTAGTAAATGGTGAAAATGTAATCCTAACACTTCCTCCTTTCTTGAAGTGTTCTCCATGTTGTTTTCAATTATTTCTCTAATTCAAAGACAAACAGGTACTTTATATTGATGACAGAAAAATTTGGGAAGAAGTCAAACTTTCTCACCTACTGTTGTACATAATAAAGCTTTCGCTACTCTTTGTCCGTTTATAAATAACTCATTCTTTCCTGAGACTCTCATACTACTCTTCTCAGTGTTCTGTCACAATCTTCTCCAGATGAGGGAAAATCATAAATATTTTCAGTAATATATTCAGTCTGTTGTTCTTTATAAATTGTTTAATCGTGAAAATAAGATCCTGAATACACTTCTTTCTCATATGAAGTGTGTGTTTCTCGAGTTATTTTACATATAATTCTCCCACTAATCTTCGAAGAAGTCTTTCGAAAAGTTTGGTATTAATGTAAGTACTTCAGAATTTCCTCAGTTCCTGCAGCCTCCTTTTACAGTATTGTTTTTCAAATGTCAATCATAATGAGCTGTTAAACTGTCTCAAGGCCTTCTGAATATCGCAAATTGCAGTCAGATCTCTTCGTCCCTTATGTACCATCTATTGTCGTATGATAGGTCCTTGTTATTATATATCCTCGTTCTTTCAGAGTTAGATGTCTGACTCTTTTAATCATCAGACTGGTTAACCTACACAAAAATATCTACGAAGATCATTATCAGAGAACAGGGATGTATTACATTTATATTTACTTGAAACTTTCTTGTTATTGCTCAATATTGTCTTTGCTTATTTTTCATTTAATTTTCCAACCTTTTTCCAAAACTCACTTTCATATATTTCAACTCAAACATATATAATCGTTTATAAATTGACACAAAAATTCAATAGAGATGAATACAAAATTCAGTTTAAAATACCTTATTCATTATTGTTTCCTTTCATTGGAATACAAAGGTTAGAACACAGAATGTAAATATGAAATATGTGGATTCTTCATTATGCTGAAAAAAAATATTGATTACGATGCATCAAATATTTGTAAAATTACGTTCACTTACCTTGGAATGATTATTTGAGGTTTTGTTAATTTAACGTGAACAATCTCACAATATCAACAATTCTTCTTCTTCTCTTCTTTTTCTCGGCCTCGGTACGATGAAACCGATGTTCAACGATTCAAAGACCGCCGTACACGACGATGTCCGTCGTACGGGACGGATATTCTATCGTTTAGTAAGAGAATAGACGGGATATAAAAGTTCATTTATATCCCGTCTACTCTTTTCACCTATGCTTCCGGGTACGGTCCTCTTTAAAACTTCTTTTTCTGTGCTTTGTCAAATTGACTCACGGTTGGTTAAGGAGAATAAGGGAGGGTGATTGGCTCCGCCTCAGTGTTTCCGTTCTATTCTTCGAGAAGGTATCGCCCTCCGAAAGATCCGAGTTATCGATTCCGAAGAAATATTACTGTTTTGACGTTCCGTTCACCCTGGGCGATTTTTCGGCAAAATTTTTCGAAAAATCGTTGCGCCTCCGTCGTTCGAGCTAGGGACTCCGAATTTCGCGCGGATCTTCCTCCGACGTTTACCTACCGGAAAGAAATAAATCGCAGGGGGCCTTTGGCCCCCGATTTTTTGCGCCGTCACTTTCTTCCCGCCCGGTTCAAACTCTAACCGTCCCTTCCACTTTTCTCGAAATAAGCCTTACTGCTTAAGTATTATATGGACTAGTGAGCCCATTAAGATCACCTTTTATATCTAAACAGCTTATATACTAAACTCCTAATATACCAAAACGCCTTATATACAAAAACGCCTTATATACAAAAACGCCTAATAGACGAAACGACGAATATACCAAAACGCCTTATATATAAAAATGCCTTATATACAAAAACACCTAATACACTAAACGCATAATATACTGAACGCCTTTCCATATCCAGCTCTAACTAAAATGAAAGTCTCATTAGATACAATGATATTTATATTTAATAGTTCTTTATGTTATATGGAACTCACTCGTATATTGTTTAACACATCCTTAAGGTAACGCAGCTTCCAGTATTGTTTAACGGATACTGACTCATCAACCATACAAATTTAAACACTATTCACTACTATCCCAATTCAATTTGAAAATATCAACTTTGTCAAATTGAGGAAGCATTAAAATTAAAACAAAAATATGAGTTTGAAACAGCAAGATGGACGAATTACTGCTCAAGAATATTAATGAAATAGAAACTGAAAATTCTCTTCAAATTGAATATATATATATATATATATATATATATATATATATATATATATATATATATATATATATATATATATATATATATATATATTTCCTCAACCATTACTGTTGAGTAATCTTGGTCATCATGAATACTGTTTCCTTGCTAGATGCTTTCATCTGTGTTCTGTATTTCTTCTGAAGAAGTTTTCCTATGTTGTTTTCAAATTATATCTCTGTTTGGTTTTTAGAATTCTTTGAAATAGTTTCTCAATAGTATAAGATCCATGAAATTTGCGCAGGTCTCTTTTACCTTTTGGAAACATAAGGCCAATACTCCAATTATATGAGCAGATACATTTTTCCAATCCTTTCTGAATATAGCTTTCAGGATTCTTCTTCCCCTATCCTTGCCACATTATACTGATATACCATTCTTTAATGCTTTTGATACTCTTTCTCAGTCTATAATTTACTCCTCTTTTCCTTAGGCTCCTATCACTTACTACTCTTTTCAGCATTCTGCCGAAAGCTTTCCTCAGAACAAACATTTTGTCTTTTAGTCTGCTCTTCTCTATAACTGGTTGATGGTAAAATGACAATCTCACAAACTTCTAGCATTCCTGAAAAGTGTATTTTTCAAGTTGTATTTCAATTTGTCCTTTCAGTTTGGTTCCTAAAATTCTTTTGCTATAGTGTAAGTCTCCTAAAATTTGCTTGGTTACTTTTTAGTATTGGAGCTATAATGGCAATCCTGCAATTAATATGAGCTAGCACATTTTTCCAGGTGTCACTATCATAAGTGTATAATTCACTCCTCTTTCCTTACACTCTTTCAGTACTATTCTCAATTTTCTGTCGAAAGTCTTCCCCAGATTGAATAATACCTCAAATTATATTTTGTCCTTTAGTCTGTTCTTTTCTATGAGCTGGTTGATGGTGAAAATGTAATCCAGAACATTTCTTCCTTTCCTTATTGTTTCCTATGATATCTCTAGTTGATTTCTAGAATTCTTTCAAATAGTTTCTCAATAGTATGAGTTCTTTGAAAATTTGCTCAGGTCTTTACTCCCTATTGGAACTATAATGCCAATCCTTCATTCATCAATAACAGGAACATTTTTTATATCCCTTCTGAACTTGCTGTCAGAATTCTTTTTCTCCTTTCATCAATGCATTTTCTCATCTCATCATTTGTGTTGTCACATTATTATGATATACCAATTACAAAGGCTTTTGATACTCTTCAAGTCTCTAATTTACTCCTCTTTTCCTTAGACTACTCTCTCATAATACTATTTTCAACATTCTACCTTAAACACGTTCTCAGTTTATAATTCACTCCTCTTTTCCTTAGACTCTCCCAACTCTCCCATAGTATTCTTCTCAGTTCTCTCCTGAAAGCCTTCCCCACATCAGAGAAAACCTATAATTATATCTATTTGCTGGTCTATGGTGAAATTGTAATCCTGAACTCTTCTTTCTTTTTTGAAGTGTGTTTTCCATGTTGTTCCAATCATTTCTCTAATTCAAGGACAAACATGTAGTTTATATTGATGAAAGAAACATTTGGGAAGAAGTAAAACATTCTAACAGTATGTGAGAAAGTTCAAATTAACAATTTGACAGTTATTTTTAAATTGCTCTCTTATATCCCAGTATTAATGCTAGTAATAGTTGAAGGAAAAATGAAAACAGTCTTGTATAAAGAACTTCTCACATACTAATGGAAAATTGAGTATTGAGACTAATATCTTATTTCACTGCCACCAAGCTAACTTGCTGTACATATGAACTGATAATAAAATATCGATATTCTGAATTTTGCTGTCATGATTCTTCTCCTATCTTCAATTCATCTTCTCATCCTAAGGTATTAACATATTGTACTGATTTACCCATTTCAAGGCTTTTGATACTCCTCAATCTATAATTCACTTCTCTCTCCCTTAGACTCTCCCTTTTTACTCTTCTCAGTTTTCTTTCAAAAGCCTTCCCAGATAATGAAAAGCAAGAAATATCTTCTTGCCCTTTAGTTTGTTATTCTCTGAGCTGGTTGATAGTGGAAATGTTATTCTGAATACTTTCTCCTCTCCTGAAGGGTATGTTTTCCATGTTGTTTTCCAATTATATCTCTGTTTGGTTTCTAGAATTCTTTGATATTGTTTCCCAATAGTATAGCTTCTTTAAAATTTGCTCAGTTGCTGATCTCTTCTTCCCCTATCTTTGATTCATTTTCTAATCTCAACAATGATGTCATATCCTCCTGAATTACTTTATGAGACTTCTGCTATTCTTTCTCAGTTTATACATCACTTCTCGTTTCCAGGACTCTCATAATACTTTTCTCAGTGTTCTGTCGAAAGCCTTCTCCAGATGAGGGTTAACCATAAATATTTTCTCTGCTTTCAATTTGTTATTCTCTATAAGATGGTTAATTGTGAAAATCCTGAATACACTTCTTCCTTATATGAAGAGTGTATTTCTTAAGTTGTTTTACATAGAACTCTCTCACTTTTCTTCGAAGAAGTCTTTCGAAGAGTTTAGCATTAATGTAAGTTCTTCAGAATTTTCTCAGTTCCTGCAGTCTTCTTTTGCAGTATTGTTTTTCAAATGTAAATCATTCAATTATTATGAGCTATTAAACTTTCTCAAGCCCTTCCGAATATCGCAGTCAGATCTCTTCTTCCCTTCTGTACCATGCATTGTCTTATGATAGGTCTTGTTACTTGTTATATATCCTGGTAAAACACCAATTTTAAGTTCGTTGATCTTTTACTTCCTTGTAGATATATATATATATATATATATATATATATATATATATATATATATATATATATATATATATATATATATATATATATATATATATATATATATATATATATATATATATATATATATATATATATATTCGACACATTGAAGTATCTAGACTTTGTACAAAACTCAAATATCTCCCCATATTTGAATTCTATATTATTTAATTTATATAACAATTATACAATATAAAATGAAAATGAAGCAGCAAACTGGACTGAAACATACACGTTATAACGTGAGTACCTTAAACGAACACAGCATTTTTCAATAAGTAATTGTATTTTCCACAAAATATGTGATTTTCTCGAACCGAAAGTTCCTGTTGTAATGAAGCTTCATAATTTGCTTCTCCTGATTGAGAAACTCTACATTCTGAATGTATACACTACCTGTTATTCGGTGAACAGCTTTGAATAAATTTCTTAAAATACGGAAGAATGTGTTATGAACAGAAGTAGTCAAAACATGTAACTTATGTGTTATCTAAAGTTGGAATATCCTGAAAAATTCAAGTTTTCATGCCAACTATATGAAGAATTGTTTAACAAATAAATTTTGAAGTTAAGTATTGCAGGTAATTTACTTGATCTCTTTCCTTCAGAGTTAGAAATCTGACTCTATTGTAACTATTATTAATCAGACTGGTTTACTTACACAAAAATATCTACGAAGATTATTATCAGAGAACAGGGATGTATTACATTTATATTTACTTGAAACTTTCTTGTTATTGCTTAATATTGTCTTTGCTTATTTTTATTTAATTTTCCAACCTTTCTACAGTGGATCCAATTAATTCTTTCTCGTTATTAGGTGGACTGAAATCTAACAATAAATATTTCAATAAAAGAAACTACTTATATGCACACAAAGTAAAACTCACTTCTAAAGTGTCACTTTCATACATTTCCACTTGAATAACTTTACTGCAAGTACATTGAATTCCATGTACATTTTCATTAGGATAATTAACATACTTCATCGTTTATAAACTGAAACAAGAATTTAATAGAGATTAATACAAAATTCAGTTTAAAATACCTTATTTATTATTGCTTTCTTTCATTGAAATACATAGGTTAGAACACCGAATGTAAATATGAATTATGTGGATTCTTCATTCTGCTGAAATAAAAATACACCTTAGAATGCATTAAATGTTCGTTTAATTACGTTCACTCACCTTGGACAAAGATGATTTATATACTCTACATGAGGAACCCACTTCAACCTGAAATTTTCATTCTGTATAGTGAATTTGACGTGCAAAACAGTCCATCTGCTGGCGCTCTCTTTGATAGTAGACCCTATGTGCGGTACTATATCTATAAGTGCAGTGTTCTGCACTAATACGACAAAATAATGAGTGAATTATTCTGATATGGCACATAGATGACGCGTGAAATCGAAAGAACCTACGATATTCAGCTGACATGAGCGTAGACAAGAATAGGAAAAAAGAGTTTTACTCATTTTTTACATTTCGTAGTCTAGAATTGAATGAGAAATGCAGAAAAGGAGAATATGTTCAATTATTTATCAATAGCTTTCAATATATGTTTTCACAAACCCATATATACTTAAACACAAAATATTATAAATATCCATCCTACTTTAGCATCTCTTTTCAGAGAGGTGCAGACAATCTATGAATGTTTATTTTTCAAATCGGAGGAAAGAAGAACAGACATCTATTATATGACTCCATTACAAGTTACACGCATTTTAATTTAAATTTATTAAGAGTGTAGCACGCTTTTTTCAAAATAGGAATGTAAAATAGAAAATTCGAATTCAGACCCAGAACGTTGCTTTGAGAATAATTTTCAGTTTCGAAAGTGCAATGCCCGACTTTACCTCCAGAAAATTGTATTAAAACATCAAGAATATTCATATCATTAGTTAAGTGCATTTTCGATAAGAATGATTAATTTTATTCAAATAAAACAATTCTTGAAGTAATTCAATACATAATTGTGATATTTTTTAAATAATCGTTTAAAGGTGATATATTATTATGATATCATCTATACATTATGAAAATGAACGAAATGCAATTTCGACAACATTCTTGACAAGAAGTAATCGGTAAAACAATGTAACAAATATAAAGCGAAAGACGAAATATCTAGTGAAAAAAGTCTATTGGATTCATAACAATTCCGAAACAAAACATCAATTCATTTATCCATAAATAAATCTGTACAGAGACGAAAATAGACAAACAATTTGACGCTATCATGTTCTATGTTCGCACTCTCCATTTTCTACCAGTCAGTGTCGCAAAGCATGCAATAGGTTGCATAGTGCGTACCACGTACAAAAAACTAAGAAAAAAAATTGAATTTTTAACTCATTGCAAGGGGTTGAAGTTTTAATTTTTTGCAGAATTTATTGTCGAAGCCAACTGGCCATCATATTGAAAATGCAGAATGAAAAACTTTCTGTAATGACTTCGATGGAAATTTATTAAAACTGCTAGAATCAGAAATAGAAAAAAAAAGAAATATATATATATATATATATATATATATGCACAAAAGTGCATTGAAAATTAATAAAAACCGCCTCTATTCAAATTTTTTGGCAACCGCTCCACTTCAATGTGAAGTCTTGTCAATGAATTGTTCAACCGTAGGAGTGAAATCCTCCAGCTTACCGAATGACTGAAAACAAAATGTTCCAATGTGTCCTGATTGAAACGATTCGTTAACAAATATTCCACGTTTTCACTTTCCTGTTTTATAGACTCCCAAAGATACAAAATGTCTTATATTATTCCAATTGATTTCAATTTTGAAATAAGGGTTATCAGTATGGTTTTTATTTCACCTCCCGCCATATTTCCAGAAACGACAAAATAACTTAACGGAATTTTGTAATACGCATAAAGTCCTCGAATCATAAAAACGAGAACGAGATTTCCAAAATTTTGTTGTCGACCGAATTCTCCATAATCTGAAACTAATCAATTTAGAATTGTAACTAATACTCCTCTTTATTCCGATTTCATCAAAAAGTATAACACAGTTTTTATCTCTTCGGTAGAACCGTCCAATTTCAAACGCACATGTTCGAAAGTAAACGCTATCAAGGAAACCCGTCTCTAATTTAATCGAATTGAATCAATTCGAGATTGTGCCTTTATGCGGGAGAGTGAATCCCTGACCAACTCGAAGGAAATTTCATATTCCCATGCTTCTATAAAAAATTGTGGGAGCTAATTTTTTTTCTTCTTCTGAATACTCTGTATCCGGCTTATGTTCCGTTTGGAGATCTATGAACGTTTTGACACTTCGTAATGGTGGCTTCACTCTTTTATATTCTTTCAAAATGGTCTGGTCTTTGGCGCGCCCGCGACGTAATCGACGATTATTTTGACGAAGGACATCAATACATATCCTTAATTTATCGATTTGTTTTTGTTTCGCAGCTAATTTACGTTTGAATTGAGAACTTCCGCGGGAGGAACATGAAGAATCTGAGTTTGCCGTAGAGGAGAAATATCTCGATAGTGGACTTCCGTGTTCGCCAAAAAGTAGTTTTCCAGTCACTTCAGCCTCACAGGGGATACGTGATTAAGTTTTTATTTTTATCAGAATCAGCGCCGAAATCCATAAAATCGAGTTGCAGAGTTGGTACTGCATGAGAGCGTGAAAAACGTTTCGAAAGATCAGTAAAACACCAATCCGCAAAGTGTATGCTACCAATTCTTTTGCACCTGATGTCTTTACGCGAAACAAATGAAATTAAATCCCGCCGATCGATTGCCCGAGGCCAATCACCTTGTCGTGAGTCCAACGGAAATCTGAAAAATGAAACATTTGAAACCCCCCACGGCGATATTTATTTTCACAATATTTCACTGAACACCTATACACGATTGCTTGGATGTTATTGGATTTTTTACCAACGCCATTACTGGGAAAGCTCTGTCAGTAAATTCAGTAACAAAAATTTTCAATCGACAGCGACCCTATATAAAATAAACCTGCTCTAGGCAAAATCAATCAAATAAAAACAACCATTTATCCAAAAGTCAGACCAAATATTAATTCGCGTTTCAAACTACAAGAAATATACGAACTCTTAAAAAGTGACATCCCCCGTCTCAATGTACATCCTACCCATTGAAATATAGATGGAAAATCCAGAAGACACAGGATAATTTTATTGGTTCGATTCAGTTGCATATGAATGCTATGGTTTTCGGTAAACAAGGTTACCAGATTGTGATCTATTCCTAGCGAGTAAGAGAATATGGAACCAAAGAACATTAATTTATTAATAAATCAAAATATACAGGGTCATTGACAGAAATTATTCATAATTTTATGATCAGAGTGTCGATAATTCGAATTAAGAACTTGCAGTAGATTTAACGAAATATACTCAAATATATAATCAATCAAACAGCAGTCAAAAATTTAAAAGAATGCAGTTAAATTTTTAACTTATGGAAAAAGGAAACTGAATATTGTGAATCGAAGTACATAACAAATGATGCATGAGAATAAAATAATGTCTGAAATTGCACGTAATGAAAATTCCATAAAATTATTCACAAATATTCAAACTTCCTCCCATCATTTTCTAAACAGTTCTCTCTCAGGGTATTTAACAACTTCACTCTCGTACGTTACTTTTCAGAAAAATTTAAATGTTGAGGGAATTGACGTATTTTTTTTTACCACAAATGTATGTTGGGATTTCGGAAACTCGAACATATATGATCCTACGATAATCGTAGGATTGCAGGATATATCCCAACTTCTATTTTTTCAGTTCCGGTTCTAACAATACTTTGTTCTCCTTCCATTACATTCTTGGTGAAATTGATTTTTCTCCAAATTGAGACAAAAACATGGAAAATTTAATAGAAATTATCTTGATTTAAGAAGAATTCTATAATCAATTATTTCATCACGTCTTGGAACTCAGATGCTTTTCTTCAAAATAATCCAGAGGGGGATACCGAAAACCGAAAGTATAAAATCGTATGAAAGCACCAATCTATTTTTATTAGTAAACGATATAATGAAACGTGCATTTTCAGGTACGTTACTTTGAAATCTTAATGGCTTCGAATTATTCACAAAATTTTCCATTTTCTTATTCCATATAATATGAAATTTGAAAGGAAACATATATCTACGTTGAAGATTGTACTTCAATAATTTTCTTCATCTTTAAAATAATTGATATTTTCTATCCATAATCAATCTTACAACACTGTGTGTTTAGTCTGACGCCTCTGGTGGTGCCCAAAAGCAGGCACCAGCAGCAAAGTTACGGACAACAATCATCGTTCACCGGTCGCCAGGTTGTCGTGGTGACACTATAGATTGTAGAAAGAAAACAAACACAAAACCTCTCTGTTGTTCAAGCTGGCGAAATTATGGGCTTACCAAGATTTGCTTCAATACAGGGAATCATGGCCACAATTTTTTAGGGTTAACCGTTTCGAAGGGTTGTTTTAATGAATAATTTTATGCATTTGAAGTAGTTTACAGTTCAGAAACTGAAATTATATCTTATGAGAACCTAGAAGATCACAACACTCTCTTAGGTATTTAATAAATATTTCGATGGAAAACTATTCATTGCACGTTACTTTTCCTATATCAAAATTGTCTTGTAGTTATGGTTTCAAATGCTATAAAAATTCCGATTTAGATTGTTGGTGGTACTTATCAACGATATCATGCTCCCATCATCGCCAGCATATCTTTTCTCAAGTAAAAAATTTCCCATCTTTAGAATGCTATGAAAAAGGTCCGAAAATCTTAATTTTCAAAAACACTGGTTGCTTTTGGTTGCAGGCTCTGTAGCAATAAGCAAAGACATTCAAGTAATAGTTTTTCCCAGAAATCATATATTCTATGATGTTCAAGAGTTTGTTTACGAAGTTCGAATCAGTTTAGAATGTATTTTCAATAATGAACGCAATAAAGAATTTAAGTTTTTCGAAGATATACAAGTGTTCTTTAAATATGTAACCAAACATCAGGAGCTAATACTTTCAGTGAATTGAGGATAGAGAGTTCATATGAATATTGGTCTCGAAACTCTTCCATCAAAAATACGGGATATGTACTGAATTGTTATATATCGTGGAATGTGAAAAAATTTTTCAATGATAAATGAATTCGCTACTTGTCTGATGATAAACGAAAGCTCGAATTAGTTATAACGTTGAATAAACTTTTCCATCTTAAACAGTGATATTTTTTACGTAGTAATATTCGCAATCCTCAAAATGAAACTATTTTGAATTTTTAGAGTTGACTTCTAAAAATGTATTGTTATAATTTTCTTAAAAGTTATATCTCTATTTCTGTAATAAGAATCTAACTATTCAATAATAGTAATCTCTTCTATCCACTGTATAAGAAAAAGTACGCCCATGGATTATCATTCTAAGATAACTTTGAAATTTTTAGCAGCCATCTGATGGTAGTAACTGAAAATAAAAAATTATAGTATTCTGTTTTATCAAGAGCCATATATGGACCATCTATGAACCTCATCTCAATCTTTCAATCCTGACCTACCTAACCATCCAGGATCGCGATTCTGGCTGGCGAATAAGCTTCATTTTATTCTATGGGGTGCATTGTCTTCTTCTATACTTGGTCTATGCCTTGGAATGATTATTTAAGGTTTTGTTAATTCAACGTAGACAATATCAATAATTCTTCTTCTTCTCTTCTTGTTATTGGCCTTGGTACGATGAAACCGATGTTCAACGATTCAAAGACCGCCGTACACGACGATGTCGGTCGTACGGGACGGATATTCGATCGTTTAGTGAGAGAATAGACGGGATATAAGAGTTCGTTTAAATCCCGTCTACTCTTTTCACCTACGTTTCCGGGTACGGTCCTCTTTGAAACTTCTTCTTCTTTGCCTTGTGAGATTGAGAAATGGCGGTTTAAGGAGAGTAAGGGGGGTGATTGGCTCCGCCCCCGTGTTTCCGTTCTATTCTTCGAAAATGTAGGTCTCAAAAACCGTCCCAAATTCGAAAATTAAGTCGTGAAATGACGTTTTGTCGTCGGGAACCCGATCTCGAGATATGTAGGAATCGTTCGAAGGTCGAATCCTTTCTCCCGGTGACCCCGTTTAAGTAGGATCGTTAAAACAAAAACCCGTATTTTGACAGCTCGAGGTTTATTTATTTCGCGAATTTCTGGCCGTCGGAGATTTTCGGAAAATGGAAAGTAGAGCGAAAATTTGCGAAAGTCGGCCGATAGCTCTGTTCGATATAAGATTTTTCGTCGTTTCGTCGAGGTTTCGTAGCGATCGAAGGCGATAGAAATATTTTGTATAGCTGCAAAATTCCTTAAAAATTATACCCTCCATCCCAGAGATTTCGGAGACGTATTTTATTTTCACTTTTCCGGAACTATTTCCCGGAATTTTCGCCCGATCGACCTCTCCGATCGTCCTCCGAAAGATCCGAGTTATCGATTCCGAGGAAATCTCACCGTTCCGACGTTCCGTTCGCCCGGGCCGACGTTTCGGCGAAATTTTTCGAAAAATCGTCGCGCCTCCGTCGTTCGAGATAGGGATTCCGAATTTCGCTCGGATCTTCCTCAGACGTTTCTCTACCGGAAAAAAATTATTGGCGGGGGCCTACGGACCCCGCTTTTCCGCGCCGACCCTTTCTTCCCGCCCGGTTCAAACTCCAACCGTCCCCTCCACTTTCCTCGAAATAAGGCTTACTGCTTTAGTATTATAGACTAGTGAGCCCTTTAAGATCGCCTTTTATATCTAAACAGCTAATATACTAAACGCCTAATATACAAAAACACCTAATATACATAAACGCCTAATAGACGAAACGCCTAATATACAAAAACGCCTTATATACAAAAACGCCTAATACACTAAACGCAAAATATACTGAACGCCTTTTCATATCCAGCTCTAACTATAATAAACGTCCCATTAGATACAATGATATTTATATTTAATAGTTCTTTATGTTATATGAAACTCTCTCATATATTACTTAACACATCCTTATAGTAACGCAGCTTCCAGTATTGTTTTACGGATACTGACTCATCAACCATACAAATTTAAACACTATTCACTACTATCCCAATTCAATTTGAAAATATCAACTTTTTCCGATTGAGGAAGCATTAAAATTAAAACAAAAATATGAGCTCGAGAAACAACAAGATGGACGAATTACTGCTCAAGAATATTAATGAAATAGAAACTGAAAAATCTCATCAAATTAAAATTTCTTGAACGTATCTAAAAGATAAAGGCGAGAACTTAGTAATGAAATAAAGGAACACTACTGAATACATAGAAAGTTTACCTTATATGATTGCCCTGTACATAACTATTTTTTAATGTTAACTATATATCAGTCTCAGTACAACTGATTTCCTAGATCCTCAACCCACATTCTCTCACCAAATCTTAACAGCATTATATATATATATATATATATATATATATATATATATATATATATATATATATATATATATATATATATATATATATATATATATATATATATATATATATATATATATATATATATATATATATATATATATATATATATATATTTCCTCAACCAATACTGTTGAGTAATCTTGGTCATCATGAATACTGTTTCCTCGTTAGATGCTTGCATCTGTGTTCAGTATTTCTTCTTCTCCTGAAGAGTTTTTCCTATGTTGTTTTCCAATTATGTCTCTGTTTGGTTTTTAGAATTCTTTGAAATCGTTTCTCAATAGTATAAGATCCTTGAAATTTGCGCAGGTCTCTTTTCCCTCTCGGAAATATAATGCCAATACTCCAATCATATGAGCAGATACATTTTTTCAATCCTTTCTGAATATAGCTGTCAGGATTCTTCTTCCCCTATCTTTGATGCATTTTCTTATATCAACATTGTTGCCACATTATACTGATATACCATTCTTGAATGCTCTTGATACTCTTTCTCAGTCAATAATTTACTCCTCTTCTCCTAAGGCTCCTCTCACTTACTACTCTTTTCAGCATTCAGCCGAAAGCTTTCCTCAGAACAAACATTTTGTCTTTTAGTCTGCTCTTCTCTATAATTGGTTGATGGTAAAATGACAATCTCACAAACTTCTTGCATTCCTGAAAAGTGTATTTTTTAAGTTGTATTTCAATTTGTGCTTTCAGTTTGGTTCCTAAAATTCTTTTGCAATAGTGTAAGTCTCCTAAAATTTTCTTGGATACTTTTTAGTATTGAAGCTATAATGGCAATCCTGCAATTAATATGAGCTAGCACATTTTTTCAGGTGTCACTATCATAAGTGTATTATTCACTCCTCTTTTCCTTACACTCTTTCAGTACTATTCTCAATTCTCTGTCGAAAGTCTTCCCCAGATTGAAGAATACCTCATATTATATTTTGTCCTTTAGTCTGTTCTTTTCTATGAGCTGGTTGATGGTGAAAATGTAATCCAGAACATTTCTTCCTTTCCTAATTGTTTCCTATGATATCTCTAGTTGATTTCTAGAATTCTCTCAAATAGTTTCTCAATAGAATGAGTTCTTTGAAAATTTGCTCAGGTCTTTACTCCCTATTGGAACTATAATGCCAATCCTTCATTCATCAAGAGCAGGTACATTTTTTATATCCCTTCTGAATTTGCTGTCAGAATTCTTTTTCTCCTATCATCAATGCATTTTCTCATCTCATCATTTGTGTTGTCACATTATTATGATATACCAATTACAAAGGCTTTTGATACTCTACTACTTTTCCTTAGACTCCTCTCGCATACTACTATTTTCAACATTCTACCTTAAACACGTTCTCAGTTTATAATTCACCCCTCTTTTCCCTAGACTCTCCCATAGTATTCTTCTCAGTTCTCTCTTGAAAACCTTCCCCACATCAGAGAAAACCTATAATTATATTTTGTCTTTAAATATGTTCTCTATTTGCTGATCTATAGTGAAATTGTGATCCTGAACTCTTCTTCCTTTCTTGGTGTGTGTTTTCCATATTGTTTTTCAATCATTTCTCTAATTCATAGACAAACATGTAGTTTATATTGATGACAGAAACATTTGGGAAGAAGTCAAACTTTCTGACAGTATGTGAGAAAGTTCAAATTATCAATTTGACAGTTATTTTTAAATTGCTCTTTTATATCCCAGTATTAATGCTAGTAATAGTTGAAGGAAAAATGAAAACAGTCATGTATGAAGAACTTCCCACATACTAATGAAAAATTAAGTATTGAGACTAATATCCTACTTCACTGCCACCAAGCCAACTTGCTGTACATATGAACTGATAATAAAATATTTTTATTCTGAATATTGCTGTCATGATTCTTCTCCTATCCTCAGTACATCTTCTCATCCTAACTGAGGTATTAACATTTTATACTGATAAACCCATTTCAAGGCTTTATATACTCTTCCTTAATCTATAATTCACATGTCTTTTTCTTAGACTCTCCCATTATACTCTTCTCAGTTTTCTTTCAAAAGCCTTCCCAGATAAAGAAAAGCAAGGAATATCTTCTTGTCCTTTAGTTTGTTATTCTCTGAGCTGGTTGATAGTGGAAATGTTATTCTGAACACGTTCTCCTCTCCTGAAGGGTATGTTTTCCATGTTGTTTTCCAATTATATCTCTGTTTGGTTTCAAGAATTCGTTCATATTGTTTCCCAATAGTATAGGTTCTTTAAAATTTGCTCAGTTGCTGTTTTATTCTTCCCCTATCTTCGATTCATTTTCTAATCTCACCATTGATGTCATATCCTCCTGAATTACTTTATAAGACTTCTGCTATTCTTTCTCAGTTTATACATCACTTCTCGTTTCCAAGACTCTCATACTACTCTTCTCAGTGTTCTGTCGAAAGCCTTCTCCAGATGAGGGTTAACCATAAATATTTTCTCTGCTTTCAATTTGTTATTCTCTATAAGATGGTTAATTGTGAAAATCCTGAATACACTTCTTCCTTATATGAAGAGTGTATTTCTTAAGTTGTTTTACATAGAACTCTCTCACTTTTCTTCGAAGAAGTCTTTCAAGGAGTTTAGCATTAATGTAAGTCCTTCAGAATGTTCTCAGTTCCTGCAGTCTTCTTTTGCAGTATTGTTTTTCAAATGTAAATCCTTCAATTATTAGGAGCTGTTAAACTTTCTCAAGCCCTTCTGAATATCGCAGTCAGATCTCTTCTTCCCTTATGTACCATGCATTGTCTTATGATAGGTCTTGTCACTTGTTATATATCCTGGTAAAACACCAATTTTAAGTTCTTTGATCTTTTACTTCTTTTTAGATATATATATATATATATATATATATATATATATATATATATATATATATATATATATATATATATATATATATATATATATATATATATATATATATATATATATATATATATATATATATATATATATATATATATATATATATATATATATATATATATATATATATATATATATATATATATATATATATATATATATATATATATATATATATATATATATGCAAATATATTCGAAACATTGAAGTATCTAGACTTTGTACAAAACTCAAATATCTCCCATATTTGAATTCTATATTATATAATCTATATAACGATTATATAATATAAAATGAAAATGAAGCAGCAAACTGGACTAAAACTTATAACGTGAGTATTTTTAAAGGAAATCATTAACTATACACAGCATTTTTTAAAAAGTAATTGAATTTTCCACAAAATATGTGATTTTCTCGAACTGAAAGTTACTGTTGTAATGAAGCCTCATAATTTGCTTCTCCTGATTAAGAAACTTTGCATTCTGAATGTATAGACTACTTGTTATTCAGTGAACAGCTTTGAATAAATTTCTCAAAATACAGAAGAATGTGTTATGAATAGGAGTAGCTTAAAACATGTACCTTATGTGTTATGTAAATGTTGGAATATCTTGAAAAGCTCAAGTTTTCATGCCAACTATATGAAGAATTGTTCAACAAATAAATTTTGAAGTTGAGAATTGCAGGTAATTTTCTTGATCACTTTCTTTCAGAGTTAGAAATCTGACTCTATTGTAACTAATATTAATCAGACTGGTTGACTTGCACAAAAATATCTGCGAAGATTATTATCAGAGAACAGGGATGTATTACATTTATATTTACTTGAAACTTTCTTGTTATTGCTTAATGATGCATTCAATGTTCGTTAAATTACGTTCACTTACCTTGGAATGATTGAGGTTTCATTAATTCAACGTAAACAATTCTTCTTCTTCTCTTCTTGTTATTGGCCTCGGTACGATGAAACCGATGTTCAACGATTCAAAGACCGCCGTACACGACGATGTCCGTCGTACGGGACGGATATTCGATCGTTTAGTGAGAGAATATAGGGGATATAAGTGTTCGTTTATATCCCGTCTACTCTTTTTACCTATGTTTCCGGCTACGGTCCTCTTTGAAACTTCGTCTTCTTTGCCTTGTCAGATTGAGAAACGGAGGTTTAAGGTAAGTAAGTAAGTAAGGGAGGGTGATTGGCTCCACCGCCGTGTTTCCGTTCTATTCTTCGAAAATGTAGGTCTCAAAAACCATCCCAAATTCGAAAATTAAGTCCTGAAATGACGTTTTCTCGCTGGGGACCCGATCTCGAGATATTAAGGAATCGTTCGAAGGGTGAATTCTTTCTCCCGGTGACCCCGTTTAAGTAGGATCGTTAAAACAAAAACCCGTATTTTGACAGCTCTAGGTTTGTTTATTTCGCGAATTTCTGGCCGTCGGAGATTTTCAGGATATGGAAAGTTGAGCGAAAATTTGCGAAAGTCGGCCGATAGCCCTCTGTTCGATGGAAGATTTTTCCGTTTTCCCGTGGTTTTATGAGAATGTAACTATGGCGGCGAGAAATGCGAAACTCGAGGCTTTTTCGTCGTCCGTGTTTCGTTGCGATCGAAGGCGATATAAATATTTTGTATACCTGTAAAAGTCCATAGAAATTATCCCCTCCATCCCGGAGATTTCGGAGACGTATTTTATTTTCGCTTTCTCGGAACTTTTTGCCGGAATTTTCGCCCGATCGACCTCTCCGATCGCCCTCCGAAAGATCCGAGTTATCGATTCCGAGGAAATCTCGCCGTTTCGACGTTCCGTTCGCCCGGGGCGACGTTTCGGCGAAATTTTTCGAAAATAGTCGCGCCTCCGTCGTTCGAGCTAGGGACTTCGAATTTCTCTCGGATCTTTGTCAGACGTTTCTCTACCGGAAAAAAATTATTCGCGGGGGCCTACGGACCTCGCTTTTCCGCGCCGACTCTTTCTTCCCGCCCGGTTCAAACTCCAACCGTCCCCTCCACTCTCCTCGAAATAAGGCTAGTGAGCTCATTCAGATCGCCTTTTATATCTGAACAGCTAATATACTAAACGCCTAATATAAAAAACGCCTAATATACAAAAACGCCTAATAGACGGAACGCCTAATATACCAAAACGCCTTTTATATAAAAATGCCTTATATACAAAAACGCCTAATACACTAAACGCATAATATACTGAACGCCTTTCCATATCCAGCTCTAACTAAAATGAACGTCTCATTAGATACAAAGATATTTATTATTTAATAGTTCTTTATGTTATATGGAACTCTCTCATATATTGCTTAACTCCTCCTTATAGTAACGCTACTTCCAGTA